>KB682312.1:0-39091 GCA_000349165.1 Anopheles christyi | reverse complement strand
GATTTAAGATATAATCAGATTACCACGTTCAACATCACTGGCTGTGACATGCCAAACATAACCTCATTGCTCCTTGGTGGCAATCGACTAACGGTGTTTCCCGCTGTTTATGGAAAATACCCAAACATTCACATTTCGATAAATTTTGATCCACTGTTATGCGACTCTTTCTGGCTATTTAAGGAAAAAATTCCAAAATACCAACTAGTGGTAGACCAACTCGTTTCCAGTTCTTGTGCTCCAATATCAGACTTTCTGGACATGGAAACAATACAGAGATGCTGTGGCAAGTAAATAACAACGATGTTACAATTACACTCTACTATACCTAATGTTTGACATGCTACATTTTGCAACAGTTTCTTGTTTCGTTAGCAATTTAATCGCAAATTCGTCTTTTACCAAACAGACACTTTTAGGCAGAAAGAAAACAAAAAAGTCGAATCAAAATCACACTAATCGTTTCAAATGGCTTATATTCCTTGCAAAGCTTCGACCGAAAACGGTTTTTGTACCAAATAAAGTTAAGAAGAAAAAACACAAACAACATCTGTGTATGCACTATAAAATGTGAAATAAGCTGCATAGCTGAGAGGCAAAGCTTTCACGTTCACGTGTTCAAGTGGTCATGATTTTAAGCATTTTTTGTTTTTGTTCTCTTCTGCACACTAGCCCGGGGGATAATTTATCGTGCAGATTATAATACGCGTTGATAAAACGTACTCTCTCTATACTGGTAAAAATATATGTTCCATACATTGCGACCATAACAAAACAATCAACATTACACCAAAACATGATCATCGTTCGTGATAAGCCGTCAAAAGAGGAGACCCTTATTTCAATGCTTGACACCGTTTTCAACTGAAACACCCGTGTCAAAAGGAGTCATGGAGTCCAGTTACAAGGAGCAATTGAAAAATAAATCACTGTACAGATATAGCAATTGATTGTAAGAAGTTGTGATCCTGGTCTGTTTCTGCAAAGGATTACCAACATGGTAGATACGGTTATCTTTCTGAATTATTGCGAAGCTGCCTTCAACTTACCGGGAGCGTACACTATTGACCAAATTATTACGGGGCGTGCGCCAACCATGCGTTCTTTTGCAGCTGGATCGGAAGGAGAAGCTTGAGAAAGACATGATTCAAAAAGATCAAATAATTGCCACCATGGCATGTCCTAGGACGTCTTCAGTTTTAGTAGATGAATCAATACATATCCCTGGAAACTTTTTTTTTCTATTTATGCTGCGAAGGTTAGAAAATAATAATGGATGAAAATACATCACAAAATTGTTCCGAATACGCTTGGGCTAGGGGATTGCTGGTTTCGTCTCCACTATGCTGTGTATGCAGCGATGAAATGAAATGAACATAAAAACCCGTAATCTGTCTAGCTCTGTTAGATTCTAAGGCTATCTGTGACTGAAATATTCAACCATACCAAGATAGGAAAGTTGGACCGTGTCTTTATTGGCCGTTCCACGAAATAGTGAAAACTACTCCTAATTAATGAATGTTCATTAAAACGCAATTATCATTTATTCCAAAACACTAATATGTATTACAAGTGTTTCATAACAAGTGCGTTCTTCGACCCCGTAAATTAGTTACCCATTAGTCCGTTCGTTCGAAAATAATGCAAAATTATAATACAATTTGCTAACCGAAGCCGTTCATCCCTAAATATTCCGACCGTGTCACCACTCTCGGCAGTATTCCATAGTGTGTTATGCAAAGCGGAAGGAGGTTTGTACAGCCTATCCACTCATAAGGATGGCTGATTTGTACTGTAAGATAAAGCACAATCTGGTAAATGTAGTAAGCTACCGGTAAACGATGAAATGTATTGTTCATTCTCAGCTGCGATGTGGCTTCTATTCTGCCTTAGCCAGATGGTTGGCCTGCCATCCTGCTTAGCCCAATGTATAGGGCAGAGGTTTTATTCTTGCAACATTGGTGTTATTAACATGACCTCGGACGGAGGAGCCAGAATACGGAACACCATCAACAGCGAGGACGATACGTTTTCTTTAATATTTAGTATCGAAAAGTTGATCGTCAGTAGTAGCGCTTCGGGTCCATTTTTGCAGAGAATTGCCGCACTCACGGAGAAGATTTCGTACCTGTCCTATCAGGATCCTGTGTTCCAAGTGCCGGCCGGCAACACTATCAGCGAAATCGAAATCGCCAATGCCGGCATGCTGCGATCGTTGGTAGCAGGCACGAACCGGCATTTAACGAGACTGTACGTGGAAAACTGTCTTCTCGATCGTGTACCGCCGACACTCTCCAACATGGTCATGCTGGAAGAACTGATCCTCATACAGTGTGCATTGACAGCGCTGCGTCTAGACGTTTTGGTAAACAATCGGCAACTCAACACCATCGATCTGACACGTAATCAAATACGTCAACTGTTTCCGGTCACCAAGCCACCGAAAGAGATGCTGGCCGTTACATTCCTCAGTTTGGCTGCAAATCAGCTGGAACGTCTAGATATGTCCATGTTTGCCTGTATGCCCGTTCTGGAACGATTCGACGTGCGTGGAAACCGTATCGTTCGCTTTGAAGCTACGGCACCAGTAACGTACGGTGAGCTTAGACGGCTTCTTGTTGCTTTCAACAAGATCACACAGTTCGATACGCGTAATCTCACCCTTCCGGCCCTGTCGTCATTATACATCGACGATAATGCACTCACGGAACTTCCCGCACACTGGGGCTCGCTTTCAAGTCTGAGTTACCTCGGATTTGATCGTAACGATCTGAAACACATCGATATAAGTCTGTTTGGTCGGTTTCAAACGCTGACCGGAATCTTCATCAGCGAAAGTAAGGTCGAATCTATCCGCCTTTCCACCCCGATCACGATGCCATTGCTCGATATTCTACTGTTCGATGGCAATCAGATTGTGTCGGTAAACTTTACCGGAGCCAATTTCCCTAGCATGAACCTTATTTCGTTGCTAAACAATCGTCTCACCACAGTGCCCCCCTTGTTCCAACGATTTAACAGCACGCGACTTTCGCTAGATGGCAATCCGATCAGGTGTTCCAGCATGACGGCGCTAAGAAGCAAAATTACGGAGGGTCGGCTTTACGTGAGCACTGCCAGCACACAGGACCAATGTCCCACTACTTCTTCGATTGTTCTGGATCAAAACCTGCGAGCATGTTGTGATGCTTGATCGCCGATTCCGAGTGTTAAAAAGATAAAACCAAAACGTATAAAAACCAAAACCTTCAAAATAAAATATGCATGCAAATCTACGAAAAAGTTGTTATAGTACAAGCAAAGTAAAAAAAACTCCTTTTCTACCTGAATTCCATTTTGTTCAGATGCGTTCCGATATGATAGAAAATTTATACATTCTCTCACTTCCGGGGCGTAGCGATGACTAATGATGATGGAGTACGCGATTGCATCATCATCGGCAAACAATTATATCGGTTCTTGGCCGTGCATGGTTTAGACTTTTGCAGCAGGTGAGCCGCTGGCCAAACGAGAGTGTTCTTATTAACATTAACACTGATAAGAAGTGGCCGGTCCCAAGGCATTCCTAAATTGGCATAGCATAACTGTTCTTAACAGAAGCATTTTGCATCGATATGTAAACCACAGATAGCATAGAATGATTCTGGAATGAAACGATTTAAATTAAAAAAATATCATGTTCTTACTAAATTATCAGATTGTGTAATAAACCAGCTTGACCGTGATGGTCACACAGGTCGATATGCACCAGATGAAGAAGAATACGTTATAAAACATGCGTTTCCGTGCATTAAACGGCATATTGACAAAAAAAAACACGTGTTTAACATTTCCCAAAAACAAACGTCGATCACAATTTGATGTATTTTTTAAACTTATATTATTTATGTTTTCCCATCTCTTACAGACCTTCATGAGCAAATGTGGTTCAGCACAGAAGGATTCACTTATCAGCAAACTCCCTTTCTCTCTCACTCCTTTTACTGCATTGACCCTCTTACTTCCGACGAAAAGACCATCTAAGCCTGAGGATGCATCCACCACCCGGTTCGCTTTAAATGTGTGCCTACCGGCTCTCACTGTTTACCGCACAGTTAATGAGTTTTCTTTGTGCGAAACCATCCAGCATTTTAGAAGTATGCAATGACGGAAGCAGTACCATCCAATTAATCTTTCTTTTATGCTCCATCCTTCTGCTTCGTAGGGAAGCTATTTTCTTTAGCAAAACTAAACCAAGGTAAAGTGTGATCAGAGATGCATAAACAGCAGAAACAAGTGACTAGCCAGCGAGAACAGTAAAAGACAGGATGCTGTACCTGTCCTTGCTTCCGGAATGAAAGATTATTCGGATAGAGCCTGCCGTGAAGCACATTGAACAAGCAACAGAAACGTCAACCAAACAGTGCTCCAACATGCACGACCTTTTTACAACGGTTCTATCCAAAAGGGATCTGTCCCGGGCTGGAGAGCTATTTTCAATTGCAGACTACGAGATTGTTAACGATATAACAGAGGTGGTAAGTGGGAACGAAACCGCATTAGCCAGGATGTATAGTAAGTGATTGTAATTCTCTCACCCTCTTCTCTCTAAACAGTTGGAAGAGATTTCGTCCATCATATCGCATGAAGACTATTTGCACAACAGCAACGACCAGTCGGTCATCGAAATCTGCATCAACCGAGTAACGTCGTGCATCAAGAAGACGCACACGATAGAAAAGCACTGTGCTGGGTTGGTGAATCTGCTCGAAACATGCCTTCGTTACAATCTGCAGCCCACGGGCAAGGATGTGGATCCACCGCACGCAAAAATATCATCGGACATCATCTCCAGCATATTTCTGGTGCGATACAAATTCCTACCAGTGCGGCATCCATTTCGATGTGATTGATTTATATGCCCTTTTCCTTCCAGAACTACAACAAGCAAGTCGTGATGGAGGTAACGCTGCCGGTTGCGGTCAAGTTTCTTAACCAGGGTAACCTCGAGCTGTCGCGCAATCTCGCCAGCTACCTATCGTCGGCCGCCATCGAGTACTCGTACCTGCTCTCACCACACGTGCACGTCGTCCTCGAGTCGCTCCTCGGCGGCAACTTTGGCCTCTGCCACGTGTTGTCGCAAATCTACGAAGCAACCCCAGACCCCATCAACGACGCTGGGCCCAAGTTTGTCGAGATTGTGCCACGGTGTGAGCTGCAGGAGCAGCTCGTCATACTGCAGCTGCTCGTAACGATCGCTAAACTAAAACCCTCCTGCCTGACCGAAAGCATTCCTTCCCTGCTGGAACTCGCCACGACCCGTCCACCACTGTCGGCGGCCGCACTGCTCGTGCTGCTAAAGCTGGCCGAATCGAAACCGATCAAGCTGGCCGAATACACGGAAGCATTCAAGCTGATCGCACACAGCGTCCCCCAAACGGTCGGTTTTGCCGCCCAAATCCTTTCCGCCATTGGGCGCTGCGGCAAGGACCGGGCACAGGTGGCGCTCGACTTTGTGCTGGAGCATCTGCCGCGCGCCGACCGACCGCTGCAAACTATTCTGCTAAACGAAGCGACCAAACTGTGCACCAAGTATCCGGTGCTGTTCACCGACAAGGTAACTTCGGTCGTCCGGCAACGCCAACTAAGCAACAACAGCCAGATCAAACAGACCGCGTCCGGTGGTGTGACGATTGTGAATTTAAATTCGTCTGCCACGCCACTTCCAACACCGATGCCCGCGACGGTGGGGACGACCGGAAACTCTCCATATTCTGGCGGAATACAGGGCAGCGGGACGAATGGATCCTCCGCGACTGCTGTGGGTTTGCAGGGGAGTATGGGTCTAAGCTCGGTAGGGTACATCACCTCCCAGCAGCATGTGCTCGATCTTGGACGACCAATCGTATCGAAAACACCGAACGTGGCCATCGTAAGCAATGGACATACGCACACGGGTGGCAGCAGCGCCCTGGTGTCGACCACCGTGATCAACACCTCGAACGGTACGACGCTAAGTTCGACCATCCATCCGGCACTGCTGACAAACTTTATGAACGCGGCTAATGGGGTGCCGAACAGCACGGCCAGTGGTACGGGCACTGTGGCAAACGGTACTACGGTCGTCTCGCCAACACCACATCACACGGGGTAAGCTAAGCGGCAATAGTTCTAGAGCAGGATTCGGCATCATATCGTCTCATCTTCCCCTCCGCTTTCCTTACAGTTACACCCGGAATCGTCCGAAACTCGGGGACTCGCGCAGTACTGGCCGGCTGCATTCGGGTGGGGGCGGTAGTAACAAGAGCACGACACGCCTGAACAATGCTGGCGGATCGATGGGAGGTCTGCACAAGTCGCGTCTCGGTTCGTCACAGCTAATCAATCAATTCAACGGCGAAATCGGAGCCGGTGTGTCGGTTGATCCGGAAAAACCGACGACTGGCGTCACACCGCACGGTGGCCCCTCAACGATGGTGGATGGTTCCACCTCGCACAATATCATCATGCACAGTAACAACCACAACCACAACAACAACAACACCAGCAACAGCCATCATTCGAGCGGAAATGTCGCCATCAAGGGAATGATGGCCAGTAGTGGCAGTGGTGGTGCGTTACTAGGCAACTCAATTCCACCACCGCTCAGTCAGCACGTCACTATAACGGGTGAAAACAAGTGGGGCATACCACAGACGAAGATCACCTCGTGCGGTGTCACGGTGACGACCTCACCGACACGTGCACCCCGGCCTTACTCGCATGGACCGGGGAATACGCTCATGGGTTCGACCGGTGCTCTTGGTGGTAAGAGTTCGCTGGGCGGGTTGAACCAATCGACTGGTTCTATAGGCATTCAAGTGCACCATGCATCACCGGCCTCACCGACCATGTTCAACAATCACTCACAGCAAACATCGCCACAGTTGACCACAACGCTATCACTGCACTCGAGCGATGATCCAAGCAACCAGGTAACTTAACGTAACCATTGGAGACTGGCTCGGGAAAATTTAACCTGATCTCTTTTTTCTCTCCCTCAAGGTGATTGTCTCTGGTCCGGCAACGGTAACGACGCGATCCCGCGGCACCAACGACAACCGGAGTGTAACGATACTGAACGCATCCTCCAACGCCACCACCACACGCATGAGCGTGTTCGAACCGTACCCGATGCGTGACACGATTCAGCACTTTTGCGAGAAGCATCTGGACAAGATTAAATCGTACACGGAATCGGTGGCGCAGCGCATTCCACCCCCCGCCAAGTGCATCATCGAGGAGCGGCGCGCAAAGAAGATGGCCAAGCTGCACTTTGCCTGCCAAGTACGCGGACCGCACTGCCTCTACTCACGCACCATGTTTACGATGCGTACGCGCAATCCGCGCACCTGGATCCATCTGATGTTTCTGGATCTGCAGGCCCGGGCGGGCAAGAACGCGCTCAGCAGCTGGGACCCGAGCGTGAGCCGCCTTAAACACTGCTGGGACACGCTGAAATGTGAAAATCGAACGTTCATTACGCTAGTCACGAGTGCTTTCCCGAACGGCAAGGAACAGGAAGCGCTGGTCAATGAGCTGCGTCATGCCGGGTTCTTCGACGTGTTCGAGATGGGCCCGGTATCGGTCGGACCGGGCCAGGGTACCGGTGCTGGAGGAGAATCTACAACTGGTGCGGCCAACCCGACTGCTTCTGGGCCGTCCGGCGGTGTACCTTTACCGACAGTGGGTGGTGGTGATGCAAGTGCAGCATCCAACGGTGGCAGCTCGGAAGATCTAGAAATGTTGCAGTGGGGCTGCTTTCTGTGTCATCATCCTGAGAAGGCAATCGGATTTCTGCACGGCAACAATCAACCGGTAATCGAGGGACAGCTCAAGGAGAAAAAGGGCAAGTGGCGACTGTTCCGACGATGGCGCACGCGCTACTTCACCCTGTCCGGAGCGCACCTTTCGTGCAAGGGATCGGTCAGTGAGGTAGATAGACAACGAAAAGATGGAGAAGAGCCGGATTCGTAAGCTAATTGTACCTTCTCTTTCACAGGCTGGTGGGGAAAGCATTGACGTGAATCAGATCCGGTCGGTGAAGGTTTCGCGCGGTGCACGCAACATCCCGAAGGCATTTGAAATCTTTACCGGCGATCAGACGCTCATCCTCAAGCCGAAGGATGGCAATAAAGCGGAAGAGTGGGTGCAGTGTTTGAGCATCGTGCTGGCACACTCACAGGTAAGGCTTAATACAATACTTAATTGTATAAAACATGGTATTTAAACCTATCAACTTACTGACTATCAGCATTTCTACACTATGTGAAGAACAAAATGGCGATCGAGTCATCCAGGAAACTAGTTTTTTCCTCAAATTTCAAACTATTTACACACATGTGTCAGTGTAAGTAACCAATTACATTACAATCAAAATGATCTCCAACAATTAGACTATGATTTTGTTCAAGTCATTTCACTAAAACAGTTAAAAACCAAAAAAAAAACTCGCGAGAACACTTCCTTTCTCAGTAACTTGTTTCTGTCTTACTTTACGGTTTCAATGCATACTATGTATCTATTGAACATTTCCTTATACGAGTAATGGTGCACAAGAAGCAAACGACCAATTTCAGTTATTTATTTTCCACATCTGCTTCGTAGAAAATTGTTACCCATTTACACACTCACACTTACACGAAGCGAATCAAGGCAACCGCATCGTGTTCGTAGAACGGTTCAAGCTCGTTTTGAATTTCTAACCTAACTTCATCTTCAGACTTGCTATGCCTTCTTTTTCTTTCAAACACGCACGTGTTGACAAGCATGGGTTTACAGAACACACAAAACAATACACCATTAACGTACATTGTACTGATGGATAAGTTTTTATTAGTAATGTAATATAAAGTTCCCTTAAAAGTTAACACCCGCTCGCGCGTTTCGGCCACCTGCCTTAGAACACCTTCTTCAGCTCCACCTCAAACACGAGCGTACTGCATGGCGGAATGACCGGTGGGCTACCCTTCGTACCGTACGCCAGCTTGTGCGGAATGACCAGACGTCGCTTGCCACCCACCTTCATGCCAGCCACACCCAGATCCCAGCCCTTGATCACTTCGCCACGACCCAGGGCGAACTTCAGTCCCGGACCCTTGCTGGTGCTGTCGAACACCTTGTTGTTCGATTTCAAGCGACCCTCGTAGTACACGGCAATCTTCTTGCCCGGCTTTGCTTCCGGCCCGTTTCCGACCCTCAGATCCTCCACCATCAGTCCGTCCTGGAGCGTACGTACGCCACCCTTCTTTTGCTCCTGCTGTTCCTGCTTCTTGGGTGCTTCCTTCGGGCCCTTGCCGTTGACGGCCTTAGCGTCGTTGGATAGTTTTGCCTGTTTGGCCTTCGGCTGCTGATCCTCTACCTCATCCTCCTCGTCCTCGTCATCCTCCTCTTCGTCGTCCTCGCCCTCTTCATCGTCATCGTCCTCCTCCTCTTCGTCATCGACGTCTTCGTCATCCTCGCTGTCATCGTCATCGTCGTCCTCGTCGTCGTCTTCTTCAGCTCCGTTGGCAGCGCTATCGTCGAGCATGGATTCGGTAAAGGTGGCATCGTCTTCATCACTATCCTCCGATACTTCGCCTGCCGCTATCTTCTTAGCCACCTTGGCCTGGGCCGCCTGCTTTGCACTTCGCACCTTGCTGCCACCGTTTTCTGCCGGTACGTCCTCCTCGTCCTCTTCCATCTCCTCATCATCCTCCTCTTCATCGCCCATATCTTCCATACCGTCCGGCAACACGTTACCAGTCAGGTGTACCACTCCCTGTCCCTTGGTGGCAAAGCTGATCTCATCCCCGGTGGCAAACTCCTGGTCCAGCACGACTTGCGGGATCGATTTGTTCAGCGTGCACAGCAGGTAAGTGATGTTCTCGGAGGTGAGCATCACCTGCACGTCCCCGCTACTGTCCGAAAGGTCCAGTGCGGCATGGGTTAGATGGAAATCCTGCTCCACCACCTTCGAGTACTTCTTACCCGGCTTCAAGATTAGCCCTGAACATGAAGGGAGTGAGAGAAAGAAAACAGAAGAATGCCATAGTAAAAATCTGTTTCAAAACATCATTTCATCACAACATGTGCTTTCGGCGTGGTGCTGTCGATACCGACGCGTCGCCTCGTGTCCCGGATTTCGACAGAAAATTGCTACCCGCACCAAATGACACACACACATGCCGGCAGTTTTGTGTCTTTGTTGCTGGCACAGTGTCACAAAGCCCCACATACTTGAACTTTTTTCTACTTACCCCAGAACATATTCGATGTGAAGATTGTAGATCTGTAGGTCACAAGAAACAATTAAACGAAAAAAAACTTTCCCACAAATTGGAAAGATTCTGCAGAAAGATACAACACGAAGCAGGGAAGAACACGAACTGGAGCAGAAAAACGTGCTTCTACGCGTTCCTTGGAATGAATGCGGGGCAGCGTGTTTGACAGCTGCATTTCAGGCGGGCTAGAAATTAACCCGGCTAGATGTAAACGCGCTGCTCCGAATAAACCGGTCGAGTTCGAAACCGGTACAAACTTTATCGAAAAGGTTTTTCGAATCCGAGTTTACTGGATTTGAAAATTTAACGTTTTTTTTTGTTTTTATTTAAATACTTATATCTTCAATAAACAAATTTTACTCAAGAAATAATTCATTTTACTAATAATAATTCATTCCAGGCACGTGACAGTCCTACGACACGCACAAATAGTCTTCCAGCGCGCAGTATTGGTAACAGCAGGACGGTTTTCTAGAGTCTTCCCATTTACGATGCGTATTTCGGCCTCAGCAGAAACGTAAAGCGGCTGTAATTCCGGATTTTTTAAATTAAGCATTACCGTCAAACGCAAAGACAGCTGCACTTATGGAAGCAATACCGCATACAGGGTACTAAAACAAGAATTTAAAACACGTTGACCGATTTACAAGTCTTTTGATTGTTCTATGAGAGCCGTTTTTACTATTATTAAGAGTGCTTGGTGGAGCGCAAAAGACTTGAACGAAACATAAAACAGATTCTTCAAGTGCATTTTTCAGTAGCAAAACGTAGATAAGAGAAACAGATGGACAGATTTCATCCCGTAAACAAGCCAACGAAGCATGTTTTGCAACGGAAATAAACAATCAAACCCTATGGCTGTCATCGTGTAGTACGAAAATATCTTTAAAAATAACTCTAATTGTTTTGTAGATGATAACGAAGTGAGATAATTGTACTTAAAACTTTTAAGTTGAACAAAACATGTAACACACACACACACACATACGTCCGAGAATGAAACGTTTTAGTGAGAAATAATATATGACCGACTCGACAACGATCGATTGAAGATTGCAATTTAGCTTAAGTTTTTCATTTTGTATTTTGAGGTGAATCAGAGACATGGCAAAACCACGTGTTCAGCTCAATTTATGAGAGATTGTTTTCCTTGCTTTTACATTCAAAAAACGTGTGACGTTGTCTTTTAATTTTATATTATACATTGTAAGTCGCGTTAAATGGTATAGAAAACCTGCAAAACACATTTCATATTATCGAAATGTAATTTAAGATTTATAGTTTTACAAATACATACATAAACTCAAACAAAATGATAACTTGTCGGATTTTATTATTGGAGCTGGGATGAGATGACAATTATAGGGACAGCTTTTCTCAAAATTTCACTTTTGTTTGTAGAAAATCAGCAAAGAAGTAATATTTTGGTGTTAAATTTAATTTTCTTTCATGGTTCTTTATTTTCAAATGTTTCATCTACCTCAAATTAGCTCACAAAAACGATTGTGCGGATATAATTCATCTTGACCTGGAAGTTAAGGATACAAAGTCATCATAAAACATATTTTACTTAATGAAAAGGAATTCTGCTCTTATTCCGCTCTGTTTCGCTTCGTTAGAATGATTTAAAGCGAGCAATCGTATTGAAATCGATATTTGTACGGTAAAAGTACTCACTAATACTAAAGTTGACTATTTTTGAAGCACGTTTCGTTTAGGATTTGTTAAGTAAATGAAAAGCAAATAAAAACTAAACCAACAAACAAACTGATGTTTCTTTCCTAAAAAAAATCTGGCATTTGTTCTACAGCACACGTACAGAACATAAAAACAACACTGTCGCAAGGAGCTGGATCCTGTTTTAATCCATTTTCCTCTTGACGATTCTCCTTGACCTATATTAGTATAACCATGTGTCCTTTTTTAGTGTTTTGAGTGAGGCTAAACTCAACTCTTCTCGTTCGACTATCTCGCAAATGTATTAAGTTTATCTCGCATTAAGACGAACCACGCCTCTAGAAAGTGTAGTAATAAAGAAGTAGAAGTAGTAGCTACAAAAATGGCACTTACGATCTCAATATTATTTTCAAAAACACGGGCAACTCGATTTTAGGCAATACAGACAACCCACGCATTTGCTGCCTTACGCTGTCTGTTCTTTGTTTTGGCAATCGTTGGCATATTAAGTAATTATTAGTTCGGCGTTTGGCGCAAACCGGAAAGGCGCTTTTATATATTGGCTGTAGAAAGTGTACGGATCTGGCAAACGCACAAACATACACACACACACACACGATGGATGCATTTACGCTAACCCGTTGTTATTCCTAGCAGAAGGCAAATCGTAGTATAAATCGAGGCACATTAGTGAGTTTTACACACATCCAATATTATTCTTCTTTCCTAAACCTGCTACTAATCATTCAAACGTGCGCATTAGTTATTCATTACTTTATATACTTGCATTTTTCCGAATATATTACCCTCTCTGTTATGACCTAGTTTTTCGATACATACGGATTTATGCATTTTTTCACGCTCTGCTACTAAACATTAAACACACGTGGCACTTAGTGGCGTTAGTGAATAGTGTTTCGGGGAAGTTATATTACACAATTGTTTCTACACAAAAGAAAAACACACACTAACGCACAAACCGCAAACACGCTACGTGAGCGTGCGGCTGCTGCGTACATTCGACATATGCTCTACACACTAGAAACAGTAAAAATTTAACAAATCAGCGTGCCATCTACGCACTCGATGTTAGGCACGATGAAAAGAAGGGAATATTAAGCTATTCAATTAGTGTGCTACTGAAATCGGACGAACACACACCACGGGACACGTTACTTCCATTCGGTCACGGTTCCGCCAGCGTTACCAGACTTCATCGTCGTGGAGGTAGAGGAGGTGGAGGACGTCATATGGACCTTTTTGGTGTGGATAACTTGCTGCTGCTGTTGCTGGTGGTGGTGTTGGTGGTACTGCTCCTCCGTCGTCATTATCTTGCTGCCCGACCTGAGCGTGGTGGCCGCATCGTGTGCGCCACTGTCAAAGAGACTAACGTTACCATTTTTAATCGTTGGTACAGAAGGCACGGATGTGTTGTTGTTGGTGCTCGAGGTGGAAGTAGTGGTGCGAAGGAAGTGTTGTTGCTGCTGCTGCTGCTGATGATGGAGCTGTTGCTGTTGCGGTGAGCTAGTCAAGGCGTTAGTGACGTTTGCGGCGGGACTGGCGGCAAAGCTGCTAGTACTACCACCAGTGACGGCGTGTGCCGGCGAAATGGTTGCACTATTGTTAAAGTAACCTTGGCTTAGTGACTGTGATTGCTGGTAGCGTTGCTGCTGTTGCTGCTGCTGCTGCATGTCGTGATTGTCTAGGTTTAATTTAGCAAACTTCTGCTCCACAGTGGTTAGCGGGTTTGGGCTTTGAGGATTAGTGTTATTGGCATTCTGGAAGACACGGGTTTCGTATCTGCGCGCACGCGATGCGTGGGAGAGAAGAGAGAAACAAAGAGAGAGAGAGAGAAAAAAAATTGGTCGGTTTTAGTGGTTAGGGTTGCGATTATCAATGATGCATCAGGGTGTGTCATGATTTTTTTTCCAAAGTTGCTAAGATACCACTTTCCGTTCTGACCTCAGATAGGTTAAGAAATTATGCGTTGAAACTGTATTTAATGAGTTCCTGAACTATTTCCATCACCATTTATGCTTTTGATGTTTAAATGATTGTTCCATGCTTTAGTCGATGCACAAAGGATTAAAGGATTGTGTACAAGGGGACTTTTTGACTACAGATGTTTAAGCCTCTTACTCAAAGATTCTTCTTTGCATGCTCAATCAATGGTTGTACAGTAATAATGAAAAGAGCGCACGGATTACACTACCGTCCAAGTAACACGATCACTTGCTTATCATTTCTTTATTAACCAAAGAACGCCGACTCTTACCTGGTTGTGAATCCTTCATATGTTTGTGGCGATGGCGAGCTACCAGCAACACCTCCTCCATTTGTATGCGTGGGAGACGATCGGAACGTACTGAGCGGCTGCACCTTGTTCTGCAGATCCTGTACGGCCGCATCGAATTGCGTACGGTTGAATTTGGAGGCACTCAGGTTCGTATTCTCAACACGCGTCATATCGTACGTTCGATTCAGCATCGAGGGTGACACCAACGCAGACGGGGATTTTAATGCATCCGATTGGTATGGCTTCGGGACGGCATTAGCAGTGAGCAGCTGGTTGCCCGAACCAGGCCGCTGGAAGCTGGGACTCGCGGGTGAGTGCTGTCCTAGTCGTGGCATCGTACTAGCACCCTGAGCAGGAGACGCACCAAGCGAGGATGGTGAATAAGTGCCCGGTTTGGGCAGCGTTTGCGGTGGTTTCGGGGACGTTGATTGACTGTATCCAGCAAACGGAGGTGGTGCAACACCGCCCTCATCACTCTCGTCCGTTGTAAAGCCACCGCCCAGCTTCTGCCGATACTTTGCATGCCGGATAGCGATCAGCTTGTTCTTCGCCTCCTCTAGCTGTCGTTCACGCATCAAGATTTCCGAGCGTGCATTAATTTCTTGTGCCATACCGTCAACCATGTTGCGGTTTAGGCGTAGCGTGTGTTCCTCTTCACCCTCGATTGCCTGTTGAGCAGCTTGCACCAGCTTGTCCGTAGACTTGATAACAGCATTGCCAGCCGCTTGCAAACGTCGACCAGTCTCGGAATTGGGGTCCGATTTTACCTTGCACGCAATCAGAAGCTGTGCCGTAGAGCTGGCTACCTGTTTCGCGGAGGAAATGAGCATCTCCTCGGTACCAACACCCTGCACAAGGTTCTGTGCCGCCTCGACCAGACTGTGTGTAGCGGCGGCTACTAGCCGCGCAGCCGAAATCAAACCCTCCGACCACTGGCCATCATCCGAGGAGGTAAGTGGCCGTTTGGCTACCTTGCCCTGATCGATCAGCTCACGTTGGGCAGCGTTGGCGGCACGAACGAGTGAAGAGGATGCCGCCATGATACTCTTTGCCGCTTCCAGAATCATTTCGTCGAAGTTAAGATTCTCATCCGCTTCCTAAAAATAGAAAGTGAAAATTAAAAGTTTAAAGAGTGATGTTATGGTGAGTTATGGTGAGCCGATTGTTACTATAATTTCATACCACAATTTTTACAGTACAACAAAAAGTGAAACCCGATTAAATGATAAAAAAAAAAAAGTAAGGAAAGAAATAAACCAACACATTTTTAAAAAATCAACAATTCTTTAATAAACAAGTATTAATTGAAAAACGAAAAACGGAACTAAAAACTGCAACAAAAACTAATAGGGCAAACATAAGATAGAAAAAAAGAAGGAAAATCACTTAGCTCGAAACAACAAAAAGGAAATTACTCTGCCATTAATGGCAGATAGTTGATCACTAATAGTTCACATATTAAACACACTTTCTTCAATCGAATCATGTTTGCTCAGTAGTTCAGAGGGTTTTGTTGCGTGCGTTTCCGCTTTCCGATGACCAACGACAGTCACGGTAATAATATGTTTGATTCCTGGGTGATAATTGAAATTTTAACAACCAAGAATATCAAACATATCTCACCGAAACTATCCCACCAACACCATATCACCCAGTTAGAGAGAAGGTAAGGTACAGAGTATAGGTTAAAATAGATTTAAGACAGCAGATGGAAAGAGTATAGAAGAAAGGCGAATCCCTCCTTACCTTCACTTCCTGTCGACGCGGGCGCAAGTTTGCCAGCTTCTTGGCGGCAGCCTCGATCGATGCAGCCGCACCCAACAGCTCGTTCTCGGCAATCACCGTCGGATCATCCGGATCGATCCAATCCGATCCCTTCAGCAGCTGTGCCATACCGACCAAATCTGTCACACACATTGCAACACGCCTGGACAGCTGCATCCGTTCGTCCGCCGTGCAGTGGTTCAGTATACCCTCCAGCAAATCGCGATAAGCAATAGCAACGGCCGAACCGGCGTCGAGCGTGCGCTGGCGCAGTTCTTGCGTTTCCGCACACGACCATGCAACCGATTTGCACACACTCAGCATGTCGGAGATGGTCTTACGGCCCAAATTGGCGGCGGCTGCAATGTCAGCCTGGAGATTGGAAGCACCGGCCGCGACTGCCTTTGCCGTGGCTGCCGTTACGTGTTTCGTGACGCTGATTAGATCCTCCGGACGGGACAGTTGCTGCATGCTCGAGCGCATCATCTCCGGTGCGAACTGCATCGATCGTAGCTCCTGCGAAATGGCATCTACCGTGGCCTCCATGGCGCGTGTACCGCGCGTGTGTTCGTCCTCGACGGCCTTTACCGTCTTAAGCAGCGAGGTGACATTCATCACCATAACCTGATTTTTGAATGGGGCAGGGGGCAGGGGGACGGGTAGCGAAATAAGAAAAAAAAACATCCAAATTAGTATGTCAATGTTCGCAGTCGTATGGATCATATAATAGGAGGGTGGTATGTTATATAGGAGGCAAACACGACAAAAACATTAGATGAATGGTTTACACAAGCGCGAGAGTGTGAAATATTTTGAAATATGTTGTCTTGCTATGAAGATGGTAAGAATGATTATTCACCGGATGAGCTAAACTACTCAAAATACTCCATCCTCTCGTTTAGCCATTTATGGGCATTTCTTTTATCTAGGACAGCAGCCAGCCACGTCGGAGCATAATCATGTACATGAATGTATTTTTACCTACAGTTCACTTTCATCGTTACCACTGTTTCGGTCCCAAAGGGTTCCAGAGCGCTTAATGTCCCCCGAAGACGTCACGTGACGAGTAACATTAGTAATCACGCTTAGAGAGAACCACACGCAACCGCAGGAAACAAGCCAGGAGTGAAGGTATCGACGTCGATCGTTACAAAGACAGTGATTCAAGCGATCATATAAAGAGGAACTCTCTTCAAGCGATTGGGTTCCATTTTGTGTTTGGATACACATACACACACATACAAAAACGAATACATTTATTTATAGACAACATACAGACAAAACATTGGGAATACTAATTGCACGGCTATTTTAACTATAGAGTGGATTTAAACATACATAATATAAGGTAGAATAAATGCTTAATGCTCGGAACAGGTATGGCACCGATATGAATATTAGTAGGATGTGCTCATCAAAATGCGCCATCGAACAAGGTCGGCACAGCTGACAGAAGCCGTAAGAGTTCCTCTTCCTGATCAGAAAGCCACCAGCAGGCAGCATCGGTAGTACTACCGATTCCCGGAATGATCTTCTACCCGAGCCGTAACCACAAACCATAATTTTGTTTCCAAAAAGGACATTTTACAACAGGAAGTTGATGGTGGCAGAGAGAATAGCGATGTGTGATGATTGAAAAGAAAGAAAAACACAGGACGAATAATAGAATGAAGGTGAGTTATCAAAGGGGAAGGTTGCTAGCAAAGGGCTTTTGCTTTTGGGGGGTTGAAAAAGATGCAATTGAAGGAGTACACAAAGGATATAATGCAAGCGACAAGTGGAGAACATTCCTGGACTGTTCTTAATTTAGTACATTCACAAAACATTCGGGATGCTGCTACAATACAACGACTGCACTTAGAAGGACAACGAAAACAACAGCGACGACGATGACGACGACCACAAAACAACATCCGGAAGCAGTGCGTGGAGGTTAATTAGGTCGAATAGTAGGAGCTCGCGTGGGCAGTGGTGTGTGTTTGCTGTTGATGTGTGTAAATGTACCGATGGCCAACACCTTCAGGACGGTAGCCGGTCAGTAGAGACGTGCTCGTCTCTGTGAGGCACATTTCCCGTATCATCTGTGAAATAGGAGCGATGAAGGACGCGTGGAAAGGATACCCAAGGTACGGTACGGGAAATAGAGTGTGAGAGAGTGAAAGAAAGTTGGGCAAAAAGGTAAAGGGAAAATAATAAAAGAATCAGCAAATTGTGTGAGTGTGTCTATTATATGGTCGGAAGGTTTGTACTGAAGTTTTGATGGATCCTGGGGAAAAATTGTAGGAAATTGTGGGATAGGTTGTTGGGTATGTTTGTTTATTTCTTCTTACTCGATTCCACATTATAAGCGCGTCTATCTTTCAAGATGTTACGTCGTGTCCCAAACCGCCGCCACACCAGCTTCCCC
Organism: Anopheles christyi; assembly: GCA_000349165.1. Lineage (NCBI taxonomy): Eukaryota > Metazoa > Arthropoda > Insecta > Diptera > Culicidae > Anopheles > Anopheles christyi. The sequence continues at coordinate 20,667 of KB682312.1, read as the reverse complement.
ATCAAACTACTCGATCGTTACTCCCATCACTGTGTTGTTACTTACGAAGCTTTAACCACTACACAAAACGCTCTCTTGCCCTTTTTTAAGTTCGATAGCTACAGAGCCACGTCTGACTCGATCACAATCTTTAAGGGGTTGCTGTTAGGTACGACGCTTACGATCGGTGTTAGATATGAATTTCGAACAAAAACCCTTCCTCTCGTACACCCTTACATACATAAACACAATTAGAAAGATATACAGCAAGAAGGATTCAATGCATTCCTTCTATTCTCATGCAGAACAATCACGATGAGCTTTCACAAGCCAACTACATTCCCTCGTCAGTTTAAGAGTGTCCATCATCTTAAACCCTGTGTCAGTTTTACTGATCAAACCTTATCCACACAGCATTCCACCGTTTTTCTTCCGAAGCAAACAAGTAGAGACACAGAGAGTGTGTGTGAGAGAGAGAGAGAGAGAGAGAAAGAGAGGGAGCGCGCGGGAGTCAAAAGGATAGAGAGAAGAAGTAGGAAACATCGAACGAAATACTGGTGCTTTTCCTGCTTGGGTATCGATAGAATGAAATAATCAACAGAAGAACAACGTGCGAAGAACATGCACCATCGAAGAGTGAAAAACAAGACGGTTGCTGTAAAGTGAACAAGACACCGCATCCTTCCCATTCGGCAAACTAGAACTAGAGTTCGCTTTGAAGTGCTCTTAACTTTTTTCAAATTAACCGTAAAAAGTCATTCATTTTGATTATGCTAATCAACACGCAGCTGGCTGCTGATGTCCCACAGTAAGGCAAGAATGTATGAAAAGAAGGTTGTGAATGGATTTATAGTGTGACAATTATTTAGGTATCATTGAAGGAAGATGCTTGTCTTTGATTTGTGTGTCGGTGTGCTTGCAAGATATTAAAGGTACATTAAATAAGAGTTTTTAAAGTTGGGATTAGCGGGATTAGAAATACTTAAAAGCAACGAGAATGGCTTAACAGGAGCATATTTCATAAAATTAAAAAAGGAGTTAATATGAGTGTATGTACAGAATTCGTTTATCTCAAAGTATCACTCCACAGAGATGCCAAATTATTGTTACAATTTAGTTAGCAGTTAATCACGCATCTTTCAACGGCATAATCAAATGCAGATGCAGCCAAGTGCTTCATTTGTGAGAATAACATACACACACGCACACACGCACAAGACAACATTTATGCCAAGACGCACGTGCACGCGTTCAAACGTTTGGACATTCTAACCCAATCCGTTCCAGGGAAACGGCGTGCAGACACGTGTAGGCAACAGTTCTGGTGGGAGTTGGGTATGGGTAGAGGGAAATCTAGGCGGTAACAAGCATAATGGAAGGAATGCCAACAGACTTGGCGAGCGGTACTGAATAGGAAGCGGGGATAACATATTAAAATACAGAAAACAATAACAAACTAAACAAACGAACATACCTTAGCGCTATCTTTCAAATCATTCATAGCTGGATCGTTAATGGGCTTGCCGGAGGCGAGTTTAGTAGCGTTTATAAGCTCACCGAGTGCTGCGGCGACGTCTTTGACCGCGTTAATGACCATCACTTGCGAGTCGGGCTGACCGGAACCGAGTGAGGCAGCCCCGTGTTTGACTGCATCGGCCAATTGCACTGTAAAAATATGGAACAGAGCATAAAAATGGAACCGCTTGAGGATCCTTCACATCTACTTACAAATAGTCGTTACTGCGTTCTGCGCGGCAGCTGCTAACTGATCCTGAGTTCCGGCAGCACCGGCCACTAGGATCTTTGTGTCCTCAACCAACGCCTTCGCGGTCTTGAGGATATGCTCGCGATGATCGGAGAATTTGCCATCTTCGTCACTCGATTGTAGTGTACCGGCTGTGGCGAACATGATCGTCGTATCGAGATCGCTGATGATAGCGGATACCGTACTGGAAGCGTTAATGCACGCCTGCGTTCCTCGTGAACCAGCCTGCAGAGCGGCCAGCACCTGGGCCACCTTTTCGGACACGTCGCGGGCGCCACGAGATATCTCTACCAAGCCGCTGCTATCATCCTTCCGAATGCCGGTCGTCGATTGGATCAGTACATTAACTGAGCGGCCGAGATCCTGCACCGTGTTACGAATGCGGATCGCAACATCCGGGGAGGTGGTAAGCGCAGACGCACCGATCGCGTCCTGTGCCAGCTGCGTATAATGATGCGTCATCTCTACGCACAGTTGCGCCAGCTTGGACGGATCGATGGCAGCCTTTGCGTTGATCTCGTTCGCATAACGGGCAATTTCCTTCGCACTCTGCACCATACGTGTCTGGTAGTCTACGTACGTATCGTTTAGAGAGGCTCCCAGGAACGATTGGCGCTTATCGGAGATGCGCGACATCGAGCGGGAGATTTGTTCCATCAACCCAGTCACGACACCGTTTTCAGTGGATAGACGCTCAACAGTTGCGTTTAGCTCTTGGATCGCTTCACGCGTTGACTCAACTGCCTCATCCAGATCCGGATGGAAATGAGCTGCGCGTGGGTTACCGCCAGCTTGCTTTGCCGTCTGTACGAGTTGCGCGCAACACTCCACAACCGACTTGACCTGATTGATCAGTACCGTCTGCTGGCCAGAGTGTACCAGCTGCGAGCATGCTCCAAGTACACCATTCGTCAGAGGCACAATATGCTTCGCGATCTGATTTACGGCATGACCCAGACTTTCAGCATTCTTCTTGGCAGACGATTTTACCGGTTCAAGGCGATCGATCAGTTCAGAAGCTGCATTAAGCGATTGATTGGTAAAGCCTTGCAGATTGCTATCCTTCCGCTGCGGCAAGCCATCAACACCAACGGCCAAAGCGGCCGAGTTCAGCTCTCGTGAGCAATCTTTCAGTACCTCCATCACCTGGTCGCATTGCATCTGTCCAGGTGCCTTTTCACGTATGCTCGACGCTAGCTGCTTAATGCTTTCCGACACGTTACGGCTATGAGTGGCCAGCTGCTGCCATACCGGCGGGTCCGTCGGTGTCAAAGCAAGCACCTTCGCTGTGCGTACCATATCGACTGCACCATCCAGAATGCCACGACCTGCAGTCAGGATCGGTTCTTGCGCCTTGCGTCCCTCGGTGGAAATGCGTGCCGGAATCGAGATGAATTCAGGCGATGATGCAAAGTGGCAGAGCGATGAAACCGCCTCAAGCAGTGGTTCCGTCGCTGCGGCACATCGTTGCCGTGAAGCCGGGCTGTAATCCTGATCGAGTGCCTTAATTTCACGCACAAGTGCAGCAGTTGAGTTTGCCACTTCCTTGGCAGCCTGAACAAAGTGTCGCTTAGCGACGGGGTTCGTTGTGGTGGAGCTCGCATTGCGACAAGCATTACAAAGTGCAGATGTGTGCTTCGCGATGACAGTCGCTGCCGAAAGGACCTGTGGCTGAGAAGATGCCTGACCGCGCAAAATGTCGCAGCTCTGACGGATAGCTTGTGCTGCACGTGCATATTGTGCTTGGTCAACGATTCCTGGTCGTCCTCCGACGCTAGTCGGATTAGAAACTCCTACCAGATAAGCTGCCTGTGCAGCCGACTCGATCAGTCCACGAATCGATTCCGAAACCGAGTTGACCGAGTGGCCAAACTCAACGTGCTTCGAGTTCTTTGCGTTATTCGCAATACCCGTCATGCCTTCGCCGAGTGTGCGAGATTTTTCCAGCACAGTGTCCAGACAGTCGAAGTAACCCTGATCGGTAAGCGATTCCTGTGGTGACTCCAATAATGGTCGCAGTGACTCTATGCTACGAATTGCGCCATCACATTCCTTCTGCCCAGGTGCGGCTTGCGTGCATACGTCTACTAGCCGATTGATGCTTTCCGTTACAAGACGTGCTGCAGATGACAGCTCATTCTTCGCATTTGGACGATCTGGGTCACCCGCAACGTAGCGAGCCGTACCGAGTAAACTAATCGATTGGTTGGATACGCCGCGCAGCGAGTTGACGATCTCTTCCCTAGCACGATCTTCCGCCGTCTGGCCTGCCATTTCGAGTGTCACCGTAAGGAGCTCTTTGTATGCGTGACAGAACTCCTGACTTGTTCCGGCCAGCTTGATAGAGCTATCGTACGATTGAGCCACCTGTCCACCGGCTACATTCAGTTGATCTGCGGCCGATTTCAGCTCGTTTTGTAACTGCCCATATGGCCGATCCGATGGTGGATACTCGCCCGTGTCAAGTATGCTTCGCAGATCCGTAACCGTCTCGAACGCTTCATTTATGTCCTTCACTCCCGGCAAGCAGTCGATCGTACGACCCAGCGAATGTTTAGTGCGCTTGATGGCAATCAACAGTGCTTCCTGGTTGTCCAGATTTTGCAGCGTCCGTTGAGCTTCCTCAATCACGCGAAGCGAATCCACAATAACCTCGTCGGCGCAATCGACAACAGCAGGATTCTTCGTGGTTACAAGCACCCCTCGTACACTCTTGGTGTAATCTCCAAGGGCGAGGGCAGTGTCACGACCGGCAACGCCAGCGTACGTTCGATTACCTTGCTGAGCGGCGCTCATCAGTTGATGCATCGATACATCAACTGCGTTGCTTGCTGCAGCAAGTTGCTTGAAGCAACTGTCGGTCGTTTCACCCGGCAGAGGACGTAGACTTCCTTCGTGCGCTGCGCGGCGTGTATCGCTCAGCACGCTGCGAAGGTTACGAACCGCTTCCAATGCAGCGTCCAGCTCGTTACCACCGCACGCTTCCCGAGCACGATGGGCTGCCAGTCGGAGATCATGAATAGCGTTTATTTAAGCTCACCGAGCAGCGTCCCAATTGCTGAGATGCCGCCTGGTCCATAACGGTTGGCTGCAGTTCGCGAGCCGAACCAGCCATCTGAGCACCCGGTTCCAAGAACATTTCGGCGGCATCAATCAAACCCAACTGAGCGTTCGGATCATCGGGACGCGAAAGGGTGTTCTTCACACCCGCCACCAGCCGAGGAATCTGATCAGCTACCGCTTGACAATCCTGCAACAGGATCTCCTTCGTCTGCACATCATTGCTATGAATGAGCGAGTTCTGGGCCGCCGTTATACATTGCGTGGCGGAGGAGGCAGCCTGTTTGGCACACTGTTCCAGTCGTCCAATCAGTTGCCGCTTAATGGCGGGCGTGTTTGCCGTTGATGTCGTGATGACACGCAATTCTTCCGCAGCTGCACGCAGCGTTTCCTGATGACCCGAGTCGTGCGGATTTCCGGCGCACAGTCTAGCTGCTTCAACCATACGTGCAGTGGCGTCTGCTAGTTGCTTGGCCGCCTCTAGCAGCTTACGCTGCATGCTTGAATCGTGCTGGCTTTCCGCTTCACCCTTGATGCTTTGGATGAGCTGTGCCGTTGCCTTACCAAGCTGTTGTGCCTGCCGGATCATCTCCTGCGGATCGGTTGATGAAACGAGAATGTCCGTAGCTACGAGAACGTTATCGACGGGATTTTCATTCTCCACACGACGTGCCTTTTCGCGGGCGCTCAATTTGATATGCTCGAGCAGATCTGTCAGAGACTTGGAAACATCCTTTGCCGCTGCAGTGAGATCACCACGCAGCTGTTGATTGTCCGTTGCCTCGTTGCACACCTCGGCTAGATGAGCTACCGCTTTAGCGACCTCACGCGCAGCCGCTTCCAGCTGTTCTCGACAAGCCGGACTCTGGATGGTTGGACCAACGACACGTGCACACGCCACCAATTGACTGGTGGCCAAAGCACATTGACTTGCCGCTCCAATAACTATTCCCGGGAGAGATTACCATACAAGCAAGGATATTAATAACAAATTCTTGATACAGTGTGTTCCCATGCAGTTCCTTACCTTTATTGCGAGTGGCCTCATCCTCCGTAACGGCAGCGATTGATTTCGCTTTCAGCACTAGCGCAGCCGTTGTATTAGCGACCGCCTTTGCTAGCCCGAGCAGCATATCGTGCAATTCACGACTTTCCACACTTTCTTCGCCAATTGTGCTCAGCACCTGTCCGCTAGCCTCACCAACACGCGTGGCCGCATTCAGCAAGTTCTGACGAGGTTCCTTGCTTTCCGGTTCGGCCGATCGTAGCAGATCACTGAACGCATTGCACAGTTTGCGGGTCGCTTCAAGCAACTTATCGCCGGTACAATCATCATCCATGAGGGCCGCAATTAGCCGAACCTCTTTCGTCACCTCCGGAATACTCTGGGTGATTTGCGACACGGCCGCACCGACCGCCTCATGATCAATCTCATCCGGTTGCGATGCAGTAACAACTTGCGCAGTGGCCGCATTCATGGTGGCCAGATGCGTCGTGACGGTTTGCTTCGACGTATCGAGCGTTTCTTCGCGCCACTGCAACGAGCCCGGATCGGTACCAAGCGGTGGCAGCTGCACCTTGGTCTCCAGATCTTTCTCTGCCCGGTTGAGCGCATCCTGGCCAGCGGAAATGTAGCCGAGCAGTGCACGCTGTGGTTCCGACAGTACCGAACTAACACGCGTTTGTTGCAACTGAAGTCAAAGGGAAATTAGAAAAGAAGTTAATTCACAAATTGGTTTGCCCTTACTATCGCTTTTGTTATGCGTTTGTGAGTGTGTGTGTATGTTAGTTGATGCTGATTCATTGTAGGTGAGGTAGTGTGAGTGTGTAAGTAGTTAAAATTGAGGCCAAAAATTGAAATTCACCTACGTCTGGCAGTTTTTGGTTCGAGGGTTACGAGTTTATTTTTGGTTTTAGTAGACAACGACAACAATGGTTACGCAGCATGAAACGAGATGAAACGAAACGAAATGATGGTAAGCTTCATGAACTTTGACGCGACCCAGCAGCACAGCTGTGCTGCCAAACATGTAGTGACGAAAGACAAAATTCGCGGGTTTAGTTAGTATGTTAACAGAAAGTAGTAAAGGAATAAGCGCAGAATATCTGCCCTCACCATCGGTGGCTGGTGTGCCAGGTTGACCTGACCGACGATGGCACCGTACTGTATCGATTGCATCTCGCCAGTACCGTACGACCGTTCACCTGTATTCAAGCCCACAGCAACACAGAGTCAATCACACACACCCAATCACGCGTACGAACCGAAGGAAATCCGCAAAATGAAGAACGAAAGATCGATTGAAACGAAAGAACGATGGGTACCAAAAAGAAGAAGAAAGGAAACAAAGTCGATTAAATTATAAAACATATCAACTATAACGCAAAAAACAACACATAAAAAAACAAAACACTTATATTATTTTCTGTTGTTTTTTTGTGGCAAAACTATCGAACCACAGTGCAACTTACCGTCAGTTCCGCGCATAATGGCTGGCTTAGCGATGGAATGGGTTTCCACCTTTCCAGATTTGTTAGTCTCCTCGTGTTGCAGGAAGGTGGCTCTAAAAAGGAGAAGGAACACGGTCGTTTAAGCAACATTATCCAACGATTCTATAGAATTTGTTCCTAGAATACACCATTCACCAATATTGTTAAACGAAATCAATAAAGATGACGAAGAATAAATGGTTCAGAATACATCTAGAGCCGTTTTCTTATCGACAACTCTTTGTACACTTTACTGTTTTCCCGAACAAACACGGTTCTAAAACTTTATCATCTATTTCAAACTACCAAATTGAATGGTTATTCTCAAAGAACAGAATCATTTTATGATGTGGGAGTGCTTACTTTGAAGGTGCGACACTTTCTTCTACCATGGTGGAGCCTTCGTCACCCTCGATACCGAAATGGTCCTTTGCCTGCTTCTTCTTCAGAATGATGTCGATGTAGCCGGCGATCAGCTGTACGATCTGTTCCGCTTCCGTCGTTTGCACCGAATAGTACGAGTCGGCGTAATCACCAAAATCGAGCGTAAACGTGTTCGGCGAGGCACCCCATCGACGAACGGTCGTGAGGGGCCACGATTTCAGGATTTCTTTCGTCGTCTCGTCCAATCGCAGCACGGAATCCTTCGTTACGCCTAGCAGACGTGGAACGAGCTTGTTCTTTCCGGTCATTTTTTCCTTTACCAGGAAAAACGTTACTCCGTATGTGGGAAGTTCTCGAGCCGTCTTGGTATAGACATACTTTGCGTCCAGCTCGGACAGACCGATGAGCTTTCGGTGTTCGGCGAATACTTTTCGCTCAATGTTCTTTGTACGCACGTAGGAGGCGGGCAGAAATTCTCGCAAACTGTTAAAAAAAACAATCAAGCGCCATTAGAGATACATTTGTATGGAAATACTTTTTCCTTCAAAAAAGAGAAAAATAGTTAATACGTACTCCAAGAATCCTGGTCTATGTTTCGCTTCGTTGTGGTCACCGAACTGGATTTGCACCTGAATTCCGGCAAACTCGCACGCCTTCTCTTGCGTGACGGGATGTGTGCCGTCGAGGATGGCATCACGCGCCTGTACGTACAGCAGGTTTAGCTGTACCGGATCACGCGAATCGATGTTCTGGTCGGAGTAGAAAAACTTGCGCCTCAGCAGCACCGTCTCCTGCTCGTCGATGCCCTGCTCGCGCAACGTTTTGCCCACGTCCACCCAGTTAATCTCGTCATCCGTGCGGAGCTTCTTCCGCAAGCTCTCCATCTTCGCATCACGCTCCTTCTCCTGCGCCTTGCGACGCAACGTGAGCGTACCGGTGTTGGAGCGATTGTCAGGCTGGTTCTCGTTCTGCGACTCCGGATCTTCCCGCACCAGCCCATACTCCTCGTGATTGGTAATGCCAATCTTTGTGCAAATCACCACCATTAGCTGCGACACCGGTTGCGAATCGTCGACCAGGATCGTCTTGACGGCACCGTCCAGCATGCGCACACGCAACGTACGGTGCTTCTGTCTGTACTCGAGCACATCGTGGTTGTGCAGCATATAATAGCCCAAGTTGCGGGCCGGTTCCAACCAGACGCCCTGTCGGGTGTCGTCGTCCGCTAGGAAGAGGCCGAACTCCTGCGCCTGGCCCTGTACCGCCTCCGCAAACTTGTCCTTGATGATGCGACACGCATCGAACACGGTCGTGCTCGGATCGAACTGGATCGTCTTTGTCACCCGGCCTCCCTCGAGACTGATCCGTAGGGAAAGTGTGGACATCCTTGTGCCTGAGCTGCTGCTATCGTGGCTGCTCTAATCAAGCTGTATGGAAAAGCAGAAGATACCAGAACGTTTTTATTAACCTTATGTTGGAAGGAGTTAAACGCACGTAACATGCGCTTAGGGAGACTAATTTCCTTTTTCAATTCGATTCCATGTTTTGCATTGGAACAGCATTATAAAATCCCTCCTTCGAAACATTTATACGATACTTGACGTAGCACGTTAATGGTATTGTTTCCTTATCATACCTCATCGCTCGATCATTAGCAATCGTTCCCATTTAATATGTACTTCAGAACTCACATTCCAAATAGAAAAAGCATGAACCTCAAAATCATCCCACCATCGGGAACACATAAATTGACCAACAGATCATTTCTCTCGTTCCCTTAGCACCCTCTCATTATTCTCAGGCGACAGGTTTGTGGTCCGCGGTTACCAGAGACCCCCAACACAGCGCGATTTAACATCCAACTGCATCGTACTGGTGCGCGTGTCGAAAGCATCATAAATCACAATTTATCGTATATGTCGTCCTCGGTGAATGCTTGTCATCAAGCAGACAGTTTCACCATAAAGCGCCAACCGCTGTTCCACAAACCGCAGCAGTGCCAATGTGCGCGACAGGACACACTTACCATAAGTCCGTATGTCCGCAAAAGTACTGCAAAACGCGGACAAATAAAATCCGTCATCTACCGTTCCCGATCCCGTGAGCTACGCCAGCAGAACGGGAGGCATTATCGATCGATGGTGGTACGCGGTGTGGTGCACCGATTGTACTCGCATGATTTCAGCACGGAACACATTACGCCTTAAAAACCCGCAACAACACGCAGCAAACGGGGAGCCGATAAAAAGTGCATCAAGCGCATTTCTTCTTAACGTTTGGCTCACTTTACCATCAGTTTTCAATCACTTCGCAGATCCGTGAAGAGCAAACTCTACACCATGATGAATGTCTGAATGTCCTCTTGATGCAGTGCAATACACACACAACCAAGTGGCGCATAAGTCACGAAACATTATCGCAGTCACGTTTCCTTCGTTTGTCCTCCTTTTTCACCACTTTTCTTGCCTTTTTCAGAATCGATAAGCAAAGTTGAGCCTTACACTCTTGGCACCACTAGCTTCCGGGAAGAAAGAAAAAACTGTGGAGAAAGCCACTCATTCACCCGTAACCCGAGATTTCTTGCCGCGCACCGGGAGGTTAATCTTCTTCCTTTCCTTCGGTCGTGATGGAAAACCAGGCCCAGATGCTTATAAGCCCCATACTGTCGCAGTCGAGTGGAAAATTAGCCGTTACATTAAAATATGTTACCATCGAAAATGGCGGGAGGCTATAAATCGTGCTCCACAAGCAGAGTGCCTCACGATAAGGAGCCACTCCACCCGTCCCATGAAGAAGTCACCTCAAGACACAAAACCCCATTCGATAAATCGATAACGATGCGGAAGAAAACGAAACGACATCACGCGGGAAAACATGGATCCAAGGTAGGTGTGGGAGGGATTTGATGGAAAATCGCTTGACGCCCCCGTGCGAGAGTGTCCTTGTGTTTCTCATTATCGTCTATGGACTCTTTTGAAAAATGGTCCACCATTATTATTCTATTGGATTTCGGAACTTCCAAGAAGTGGACACCTCTCCCAACGACCAGAGAGGTTACTGTGACTGTGTGATTCATGGGGAGTGTGTCTCGACACTGATCCTCACAGAAAGCCAAAAATGGAACTGGCGGAACTATCGCCGCCAATGAGCTTGCAGGAAAGGAGTCACCGCACAGCACCAAGGCAACGACCGTTGTTCATTAATTTTATTTTCCTAATCTGACACCGCAGAGGTGGGATTAATGTGATTATTCACTTTTCGGCAGGATGGTACAATAACTGGCTTTTGCCGGATTTTTTGTCCTTTCAGGAAAAGCTTTTCTTGCAACAACTGTTCTACAAGCATCTAGAAGAAATAACTGTGTCGAATGGACGACAACTTGTGCTGGGAAGATCTATTGGTAGAAAACATATTCTTGCTTCAGATCATTCTTGAGGTTGCCTCTCTCTCTCTCTTTCTCTCTCTCTCTCTCTTTCTCTCTCTCTCTCTTTCTCTCTCTCTCTCTCTCTCTCTCTCTATCTCTGTCTCTGAAATGTCACACTTCCGGTCGTATAAATTAATTGAAACATACTGCCGGCAGCCAAAAGGACCGCTAACCGATTGCTCACACTTCTCCTTTCCAAGCTTCGTCCATTGACCACGGCGATAAGAAATAGCCATCAAACACCCCTTGTACATCCTGCCTACCAGCCAACTGTCAACGAAAGCTGTAGTAGACATCAAAACTAGCCCACTCGAATGGCAGCATCTTCCGCAGCAGCATGTTCAACACCCACCCATCATCCATCCATCCATTTACAGCGTCATTGTCACCATAACAACGGAAGAGACGCCTGCGCACACCCAAGGAAGCTCAACACCGTCGTCGTCTACGGAGCGTCGTTTTCTTTGGCACACGCTCCCGTACACGACGAAAAGGAAGCGTTCCTAGGATGAGTTTTCCAAAAGGTGTCAAAGTCGGTGTCTCCTTCTTGTCATTCGCGCCAAACAAAAAAGAAGCATAAAATAAAATCCCTAGGTCCATTTCTAACAGGAATAAAGCGATGAATTCATTTCAACATCGAACGGGAGAATAATGTTCGATTGCAAGAAGAAAGAAAAGATGAATGGTTATTGGAGAAAGCAGCTGAAAAGCTTTTTTTTTGGACACACTTTCTCAAGTACTTTTGGGTCGTCGTCCTTCGAAGCTGATAAGAAAACAGCTTGCAAACGTTGTTTTCTGTGAAGCCTAGAAGTTTTATGTCTAGGTCGGTAGTACGTGGATCTATAATTCTTTTTGAACTCGTGCGATGTCGCCTCCCTGCTGTTTGTTCGAAGCGATTTTGCAGCTGAAAGATTAGCAACATTCAAACGCTTTTTACGACGAGAAACACAAAAACACATCGAATGGAGGGAAGAAAAGGAAAAACATTAAGCATAAAGCGCTAACAATTCTTTTACCATCCCTATCGCCGGCATTATACCAGATGTGAAGAATCGGTCGACAGTACTATACTATTTGCCTGCTGGCAGAGAAGCGATGCAACAGCCATCGGATGGATAACAATCCTGCAATTGTGCAAAAAGGGTAACTGCCTATATTTTACTGTCTCCGCGCAAGAGAGCAAATGGAAGGAAATACCTCTATTCTTTAGCATCTTTACTGCCGAGTTCCGGTAGTTTCCGCAGCGAGAACGATGGAAATAGGAGAAAGGGGTGAGGGAGGAATACAGGAATCAAGCGTAGGTAGTCTTTGTAACAAAACGCATAAGATACTACGTCTCGTCGTATAAAATTTCAACGCTTTAAAACATTCCTGCCTGGCAGTGAGACGCCGTAATTGTTTTCTTCGCAATTTTTGTCGTGCATCGCCCTGTGCCATGTTTGAACAGTTTTTCTTGGTAATTACACATGCGAACGACGAAGAGTTACAAGAATGAAGAGAATCCTTTTTAAGATTGTAATATACGTCCGCTTTTTTGCAGGGAAATAATACCAAGCAGAGGATTAATTTCTAACCCATCACAAACACTCCTCTGCTTTGGCGGGTGTCTGCACTCGAACCGAGCTTTGATCCGGTATCATTGGCAGCCGCTACGAACGTCGTATCGATTGTAGACACAGAAGATGCCTTCACGTACATCTAACATGGCAATAGGTGTGTGTTGCACGTGTGTGTTTGTGTGTAATTTAATACACATTTTCCACACCGTGTCGGGTAGAAAGCGGAAGCGATCCTTTCCATTCTTCCGACGTTTATCGGTTCAATATTTGCGCTTCGACAAAACCATTGAGATGTGACACTCTATGGGGCGCAGTGGGAAGTGCTGCATTGGTTGATTGTATCATGTTGCATTGAGGACTACAGGACGCTATGTTTACGGCTGTGAAATGTGACGTAAGCATTGAGAGGGTGAATGGCCATGCACAAAATACATTGGAACATCAAAAGGATCTGTTCATCGATTGGAACCGACATCAGCGAGGAATCAAAGTAAAAGAATACAAAGTTTTATAATAAAATCTTTTTCTTTTGTACAGGGTTGCTTATCCTACTCGTCACATCAGCCATATCTATGGATATTCAAAGGCCCCGATCAATGAACAACCTGTTGACTATAGCACACCTGAAAATCTGGCACACACCTCCGACCATTGCGTTGTACCGTATAAATGGTGCATCTTCTATTTGGAATGGACAGTGCGTTGTGGTGCAGTGTATGATGATGGGATGCGGTTTAAACCATCCTATTTTTGCCCCACGGAACATTACGACAGCCGTGCTCTATTTTATCGGCTTTCCACCGGTGTGGATAACGATGATAAGAGTTATTCTTAATGCAAATTTATCGATCCCTTTGCTTACCCAGTGCAAAGCATGTTGCAGTAGGGAGAATTGCACTTGGTTGTAGTATTGCCAGCAGGGATACAAACATGCCAAAAGGCCGGTGAGTGACGATAACGACACGGATGTTGCCTGAGGTGTACGCGCACCACCCTGTCCTTCATTAACCAATGAGGGATGCAAAATACGACCGTATGCCGGAAATAAAATGGCACACATACTAATAGGTGTCGACGAGTTGGGCCGACCGAGTGCTGAAGCCCCGATCCAACCACTGCAGTATCGGAAATAGCACTGATTTTTATAATTGATTTAAGCTGGCAAAACTAAACCTTTTGTTCAAATATGGCCGAGTGTGTTGTTATGATGTTGAGGCTTCTACGAGTACAATGGTACATCCAAAAAAGGCTTGAGCACCTCACAAAATCAATCCATTATTTTTGGGGGGCGGGATAGACTCTTGTACACTTTCTTGTTGTATTGAATTTATTGCTTATTGGAGAAAAATTGGAAATTATTGGAGGTGGATTTCCCTTTTATCCTAAAGGCTGCATAACCGGTACTATCGACACACACAGGAATGGCAAAACCTTACAAAGACACCAAAGGAAAAATGCATAAAATTATCATAATTTGCACCCCTACACAAATGCCGGAAGCAGGACACTCTTGAGCAGATAAATAAAGGAGGAAAGCCGGACGAAGAGAACAACTTTCCACAACGTCACCCATTTTCAATGCTGTCGTTTGATTCTCTTTACATAAGAATGTCACCTACCAGCGACGAAAGATGGTATCTTTCGACAAAGATGAAACAAAACAACAAATGGTTTCTTTTTCCCAAAGGCGAACCTTGATTTCTTAGCATTTACAGTCCTTCTTAGTATTGTATTTGATGGTGGGAAGTTGGTTGTAATGAAAATATATTTCTTTCAATTCATGTTACAATCCTTTCCACAATCTTCTTCGAATAATCCGATATAGGTGATACGATCACCATTACCCGATAAATTCGATTTATCAGATAGTCGGAGCAAAACAGTTAACCCTACCGGATGCACCGTTTAGTCATCAAGCCTCATTAACTTCCGGTATCAGAACGGTTTCCCTTTTTCCACGAAAAAAGGATAGTCTGCAGACCAAATTGTATCGAGAAGTTTCCCTGCATTGCAACAGGGCCAAATTGATAGTCATCCCCGAGGAGTGATGGAAAAAAGATTTTGCACACTGGAATGATTTTTACAGTGGTTCAACTTGAATAAAGTTAACTTGAAGCTTAACTGCCCGTAGGTGATTTAAGGGGAAGCACTTTAACGAATATGCTTGGTGCATTCAACTGTAAGAAATTCAATGTAACGAAGGGATAAGTACGATGCTTCCTCTAGGTTTAAAATGGTTTTCTTCCTAAGACTAACACAAAACTCACCATTTACTAGCACCACACATTTTTGCTTGTTTTTCGATCCACACTGAGACTGAAGCAAATTCTGCTGTCGAGTTCGATTGCTCGCAGTTTTTCGTGCCACCGTTCAATTTATCCACCGTCACTTTCACTTAATTAAATGCGGCATAGTGTTCCCGCATGACAGCTGAGGCAAAATCAATCGTCCGATTTTTTTATAGGATAGTTTTTCACCCGTTTTTTCTTCCTTACAATGGAAAGCATTTTACGGTTCGTGGAGAAAAACACGTTCGTTTCCACCCTTCACGCATAACCCTCCGGCTATGTAGCGATGTGATGGTGGCAGTGTGGTGGTAACGCCGGTGTAATAATGTGGGATGATGTGCACAACACGACGAAACGACACACCCGATACTGCACTAACACACCCATTACACAGGAGCATTACACGCCGATATTTACGGAAGGGATTCTCCACCTATAATCGTATTATCCTGTACTTAGCGTTTACACAAAAACAGTCGAGCACACACATACACACCGAGAGATATAAACTTTTTCCTATGCCCAGCGAAAAAAAGGGGCATCACCACCGCAAAGGAAAATCTTACGTAAAAGATAACTCACTCAAGTCCTTTTCATTTGGTCTATAGTGCAAACTGTTTTACAATAATTGCTTCACACTTCTCCGAAATTGCACAAACAACATTCTACCGAAAGCTTCGAAAATGTTGTCGAATCTCTGGACTTGCAGGACTGGCCATGAGCACAATGTGTTGTTAGCTTGTTACTTCTACGGTGGTATAGCATCAACTAAACGGCTATCGTACTACACACCACGGACATAGACAGCGTAAAATTGATCCCTTGCCATCAAATCCAACCAATACATACACACATTCACTGTGTATGTGAGCGAAAAACGGAGCGTCCCAAACATCCCAAAATTAAAGAGAAGGGAAATTCACCCTCTGTACAGCAGCCTACTATGATACACCATCGCTTCACTACAAGGGTTGCTGTCCTGCTGAGTGTTGGCTGTGTGCGTTCTACATGCAAGGGGTGACTTCTGCGCAGTGTACACTCACACACCGATAGTACGCTTTTACTACTACAACCTTAAAGCCTTTGCTGGATGAGAAAAGCGATTTATCACAGTCCTCGAGTGTAAACTTTACACCAATACAAGCGCACGAACGAGGTTTCCAATGTTCCTTTCATGTACCACCCGCTTACATGTAACCCCTCCAAGAGGGACAGGCAGGGGGATGTTAAGGTTTTCCCGAAACATTGCAGCAAACGTGAAACTCTGCTTCCTCGTCTCAACGCCCGAGACCGGATTGTACCTTCCAGTCCTCAAACATCTCCTAGAGCGCGGTAGTAGTCAGTGGGTCGAAAAACAATCCTTCCTTCCGTCCTTCCAATTCCACTCGAGTTGCTTTGCGTTACATAAAAAGCCAACGAGACGTAGCAGAATGCTGTCAGAAACAATAGTCACATTTCGTCAGCACAGTACAGCACAGCACAGCCCTCCCTCCACGGTCTGGCGCAACGTAAGACGGCCTGCTTTTGCCAAAGTAGAGCTAACAGATACACCTCAAGAATGGGGAACCACGACCAGGGGAGTTTGACTTGGTCTCGTGTAAGGTGGGAAAGGTTGGTATGTATGAAGCAGTTTGTTGTCAATGTTGATTTGAATCCTTCTTGACGCGCGATGCGGCGGCTTCGTCGTTCCCCATGTTTTCCAGTGACGGAGCTTATGAGCTGCTTTAAGAAGGATTAAAATTCCATTCTTTTGTAATGGCCGGGCGGTGCAGGGTTGTGGAGCACATACATTGCTCGGTCTTATCGGGGTTTGGTCAACCAGTATGTGTATGTGCGTGTGGCAATGGAGCCACAGAGCCGAAAATCATCTTCTAATGCCTCTGGATGTTATTCAGTGAAATACCACGACGGCGAAGGTATACCACGCGTTTCCACAGTGGAGAAGTCAACTTAGTCTACCTCATACACGCGCGGATATATACAGAGCAACGTTTTGACGTTATCAACAAACTTCCGACAAACGAACCCACCAACATAATGAGGAGGATGGGCAGCAGCGGTGGGACATATGTGACTGCTTGAATGCTTCCAGAATCGAAAACTCAACAGTCAACCATTTTTGGGACCATTTTTCATCCCTCGGATGGGTCCCTCCGGATGGTCGTTTGTTAAAATTCAACGTCGACGAGCGAGAAGTGATGGTTTATGGACATAAAGGCTATGCTGTTGTATTCTCTAACCAGCCCTTTGCTCCATTCGTCACATGCCGTACTTGAAAGTCGTGCTTTTAGAATGAATTACCAAACGAGCCTTCCCCTTATACATTTTACCAACCAGCGATCCTGCAAGACTTCTAGAAACGATGTCAGCAAAGACGATAATCGATCGCATTTCTTCTTCAAAAAGGCTTCCAAGCGAGACAATTTCAATTTCTTTCAAACCGTCTTCTTTTAAGCTAAGGCAAGAGATGTAGAGGATAAAAAAACGCCCAGCACAAAAATAATGAAATCTATCAAACCACGCGCTTGGTCGGTTCGATCGATAATGAAATGTAAGTGCCACACTTTTCAGCGCTTGCAAAATGGCAAACTTCACCGATAACAACGTCGTCGTCTTACGTTCCCTAATTCGTGCTGCTCTACACGTTGATGATTGATGTTGATGCTGAAGGACATTTAGTAGAGAACGGTGTGTAAACGCTTGCTCTACTCGCTCAGAAACATATAAGGTTTCACTAGATAAACTTAAAAAGGACAAGCTAAAATTCTTCCCAGCGATAAAGGACTTTTGAATATGCCAGTGCCACTCGGGAACGTTTAATTTATGAATGAATATATAAATTTCCCAACACTCTAATGAACTGACTAACGCAGTTCTGCCAACAGTTCTTGGAATGGAACGCAAGCTCTAGGGAAATGACACATAACACGCAAAGATAGATCTTGTAGTAGATCTCTCCCCCGCCCTACCGAGAAAATGCAATAACTCGGAAAAGTGTCAACATTTGTTGGTCCACAAGCCGGTACGATGACCAATCCTTTGCCCATTTGTGCTCTCTGTTTTGCTTATTATTTATCTACGAAGCCAACATCATGCGTCCCACCACCCGTCGACACCTAGAGGCTACTTCCGCTAGCCATGTTCCATCTTGTAAGAGAATGCATCTCTTCTGGCTTGATAGATACCCGCTAGCTTCACCACCAGCTGTCGTCGCACTGTGGCGTGGTCTATTGCTGTAAGATGGAAAGAAAAACACGAAGGAAAATGGAACGGACGAAAGCAAATAAAATCTCCCACAGAGCAAGGCAGCAATGCCGGAAAACTCGCTCCGGGGGCCATACTATTCTGCCGTGAAATTTTACGCCATTTCTTGTCTCTGTACCTTTTGGACGCGTGCCTTTCTTCTGTATGTGTGTAAATGATTAATTTGATGGTCGTCTGTAGGAATCTGCTTTTTTAATGCCCTTTTAGTCATTTATCCATTCGCTTTTCTTCTCTTGAGTCTGTAAATGATTGGGAAGTTCCCAGCACGACCCCGCGGTTCTTGTTTGGTGGATTATTTGAGCTTAGGATGTTGCTTTGCACACTTGTACCGACCGAACTGTAATTACACCAGTTCCTCTCAATGAATCCTCCCTTTTACCGACATCTTGGAAGATTTTCAAAAATTTAAACCCTGAAAATCATTCTATTATGAATAAGAAATTTTCAAACGAGCTTTTCATCCCTTATCGTCGACCTGGCGGCTCAAAGTTGGTAGCTGTCCAAAATTATTATTCTATACAGGAAAAACATGCTTATTAGATCTAGAGCATCCTCCATGATAAGCCTCCAAAGTTGCCGCGTGAGTCGTCCCTTATTGGACGTCGTCGTCAGAGGCCTATGTCGGATAATTATTGATACATTTTCCAAGCGATGCGGGCCCTTCTTTTTTTTGGCCTAAAACTCCAGTTTGCTCGTCCTCTCATTATGCTCCATTTATTCTTTCGCCAATTATGTTGTGACATAATTTTTTGTCAATCCTTCCTACAAACTGATCCTTCGGTTTCAAAATGTCATCATGGCGTACTTTTGCACCGACCGACATTCGATGACACACTCTGCAGGATCAAACGAAAAACTGGAACAACTGACAAAGAGGAATACACAGAAGAAGAAAACAACATGCTTGTTCTACAAACGGGAAACGAACAATCATCTACAAAATACTGGACACTCACTCAGAGGGGTGTCCATGTTTCGGGATGCCTTTCGCAGCACCGTAACCGTCAGTCAAATGTGAAGTCCAGTGGACATTCTACCCCAGAGGGGTGTTGTGGACGATAGCAAAAAGGCAGCAAAAACACCCCGCCGGGTTTCCATTGATTAAAATGAATTCAATTTTGAGCTGAACCTAATGGAAAAATAATCCTTTTAAAATCAATTCTCGGCTGGTGGTGGTTTGCTTTTGGCTCCCGGTTTGTCATTTGCGATGTCGGCAGAACTTTCACTCCACACCACCAGGCTGGCTGTTCCCCGCCGATTCCTCTCTCGCTGCTTGAATACATACAATTTGTTGGGTTCTTTCGGACTTTCGCCGGAAACTTTTCCCCGGACTTTGGTTAGTCAAACTTTACCTAAGCGTTATTTAAGGCAAGAAGGCATAAAAAAACGGACATAAACTTCGGATACATTCCCATTCCCTCTATCCCCCAGGCAGCAGTGTTAATGAGAATAAGAACCAACGCTGCATGTGGGGCTTTGGCAAGGAGAAGCTGGCAATAGAGGTAGGTGTGTGTTTGTGTGTACTTTTCCCACTCTAATCTGTAACAAGATAATTTATTTGTCCATGATAAAGGTACGAAACAAAGACGAAGATTACCTTCCCCGCAGGAAGAGTCAGTTTTCAACCGGGACAGTTGGAAGGACGCCTAACCTCGCCCACTTGCCCAATGTTGCGCGATCCGACTTTGATTGAAACCGGGTTTGACTTGATACGAAAATTAACTCCTTCCGCCCATCGGAATGTAGTACCACCCGCTGTGTCATAGTATCGCCGTAACGTACGAAAGAATCAAAGTAATTGAATAAGTCTGTCGCGTTTAGGTTTGAGACTTTTTGTCTTCTGCTTTCGGCTGGCCAGAAGTTTCTCATCGTCATTGAAGTTTTGCTCATTTCCGTAATTTATGTTTCATTTCCTTCTCATTTAGCACGATTGATGAACAAGCGAGGAGAAGGAGCAAAACAAGAAAACACATACATACATACAGACGTTTTAATATAATTTGGGGAGCAATCGAAGATCATAGGATGTACAAAATCAACAATAGGATCAACAAAATTAAACAATCTTATATTGTTATCCGGATTTTAAATACTATTATACTCAATGTGCAATGTTGCAATTCCAGCGAAAAAACATTGCGTCTCATAGCTTTCTCCTTTAACAATGCTTTTCCACTAAATGAACAATAGCGAAGGATTGACATGTCCTGGAGGCTATTTCTCGCCTGTTTTAATTACAGCTACACCTTGAGAAATCGATACGTCAGAAATTCGTACTCTTTCCACATATTATCACATTCATCATATCGCATTATACAGCCGGCAGAGAAGAAGCTAACTTCCCAACAGGCCGTACATTTAATTGATGCTGAATGAAGCGTTGCTCTGTGGCAACTGTTGCGACGATTGAGCTGTTGTTAATAAAGCTAGCTCTCTCTCTCTCTCTCTCTCTCT
>KB682290.1:0-16637 GCA_000349165.1 Anopheles christyi | reverse complement strand
ACCCGGCCCGAAACCCGCCAAGTGCGTCGCACTATAATCGGTCACTATAAGAAGAAAGAAAAGAGAGGCTACCAATCACGAACCAACCCCCCCCCCCCCCCCGCTGGAGCGATAGCAATAGAAGGCATTCAAAACTCTGTAGTGTTTTTTTTTTTCTGTAATTAAATAATTAAACAAACAAACACAAACACGTTGACGTTGACAGTGCAATATGACTGATGTCATCACACATTGCTCAGGTTACACAGAGTCCGGCTGCAACGGTTTTGCTCTCAAGTTATCAATACCATTTCTCTTCCCGGCAAACGTACAGCACATCATCCAGAGTCCCACGAACACAAACGTACCAAACCATTGTCCCGTCGATTTGGATTTCGCTGTCGACTTCCAGTAGCAAACGAAATGTTAGTACCGACCGCGCTCTAAACCGTGAAAGGCGCATATACGCAGAGTACCCGTACGACAGTAGCACGCGCGTCTGTGAAGGTAAGGTGTGACGCGTCTCTCCCGCCTACTACAGATAAAGCGAGTGTTCAACAATCGAGGCAAACACAAAACCCAGTATCGTTGTGAACTTCAGCGAACCGAGTCGACTGGACACCTTACCAAGTGTACGTTACACAGAGCCGCGCGTTTGAGCCGCGCAAGACCGACAGACGTTGTAGGTGCTTTCAAGCATGATCTTCCCGCTTTACGACACCTTCCAGAGCTATCTCTGGTTGGTGCTGGTGTGTGTGGTGCTGTATCTGCTCTGGTTTCTAACGACAACCAGTACACGCTACTGGCAATGTGCCCGAATACCGTACATCGCAGGTCGTCCACTGGTCGGCAACTTCTTCGAAGCGGTACTGATGCGAAAATCAATGTTCGATCTAATGGATGAGCTGTACGTGGACGAACGGGTACGGGATAGTCCGCTGTTTGGCATCAGCAAGCTGATTACGCCCACCCTGGTGCTGCGCGATCCGGAGCTCATCAAACAGACGCTAATTAAAGATGCAACGTTCTTCTGCAATCGGTAATGGTAGGGCCACTGGGAGGAGGAGTAGCAGTAGGTATTTAATTGTTTCGATTATCTGTCGCCCATTGCAGCGCCACGTCCACCGATCCATATGCTGATCCGATCGGGTACTACAACTTGCTGATGATTCGAAATCCAGCTTGGAAGCAGCTCAGGTCCTACCTAACGCCATCGCTGAGCCTGAGCAAAATCAAGCAAATGTACCGACTGCTCGATCAGGTAAGCTCGATGTGAATTGCAAGCGTCGGAGAGGTTTTTTATTATCGTATTATCGTAAGGGCTTACAGTTCTATAATTAACTTTGTTACCATGGTTGTTTAAAAAAAGGAAAAATAGCTAGATAACGGACCAGGTGTCTCCATTACCTCAGTGCCTAATTTTTCATTTTTTTAAATATTTAAATATAAGGTTGTTTATAAAATTAAACATAATAACGGACCAGGTGTCTCCATTACCTCCGTTCCTACATTTTCATTTTTTTAAATATTTCGATAACAAATGAAGCGAACTTATTTTGTTCTTGTGATCAGTAAATTTAGAACGTAGATACAAATGTGTGCGACGCAGTTGCAAGCACGATTAATTAGTATGATCATGACCTTCCATGCCCTATCTTGGTGATGTGCAGGGCTGCTCTGGTAAGCTCATCCCCATAAGCAAATTGTTTAAATCTGTTTAAAAAAAATAACATTTCAACTGTATCAACGCTAACTGCCAAATGAACTGCCATAGGTTGCTTGGATTACATTCTTTGTTGAGATGGAAGATTACTATGTTGAACTGGGTTAGAAAACCCCTGCAATGCATCGATACACTTTATGTATTTGATCCATCAATGGCATATGACGTAAACGGCTAATGAAAGAGGATGGGTTAATATTTTTTTTAGTGTGATATTCGTGACTCTATGATGAATTAAACACGTGTGACTTAAAAGCAAATTTTCGCAGTCACTTATTTACATTTATTTTCAAATATTCTCGTTAATTGTTGAGATCTGGTCTTTGTGGAAGCCATTCCATCGTTTTTATCTAAAGTTTTGCTTGCGTTGTGGATGTAGATATTTTAAAGTAGACGATAGACGAACAAGTGTAATATTGTAGGTCACTTCATCACAATGAAATCAAATGCCGTAATGATGTTCTTTTTACACGTTTTTACAAGTTTTTTAATTAACTTGCTTCTGATGGTCTTTGCCATAGTCAAGTGCGGTGTAACAAGAGAGCATTACCTATTGAAACTCTCTCTCCCTCTCTCATATGCGCCTACCGCTCTACGAGTGCGCTCTCCGTTTCTATGACGTCCGACGAATGTGAGCAGGTCAGCAACAAAAAAGCATGCTTTTTCTCTTTCTGGCACAAATGATCTTACAAATCCAACTTGAGACGTAATTTTTCTCCTTCAGCTAATATTGCATCATACGCTTAAAACAAGGAGAAATGAATGCGTCTCACGTTTTTTTACTTCATTCTTTTTTACTTTTTTAGTGCATTTTTTAATTTTTTATTTTTAATTATTTTAACAATAGGCATTGACATAGCATAAAGCCAAACAGAACATAAGAAAAAAGAGTTTCCATTAAATAACTTGTCATGCAATTATGGTCTTAAAATTAAAAAAGAATGAATTATTGTCTGTTTGATTAGTTCATTCAATAATTCGGTGGAATATTGCAAATAGTTAATGGAACATTCCCCTATACGATTGCATACTTCCATATCAAGGTGGAAATGTTCCAGTAACGATTTACAACATTCCACCCAATGGAACAATCTCCATCACCTAATTCCTAATCTGGCCGTTCATTCTGAAGCTAAAAAAGCTCTGTTAAAAAGTTTATTGAATGAATTATTCAAAAAGATTGTAAGTCAAAGGAAAACAATTCCTCATTTTTAATTTCATGTTAAAAACAAGAATGGTTTTGCATGTTTTCCTTCTTCTTATTTGGGCACAACAAAAACCTTTGCTAGCCAAGGCCTGCCTAACTAACCAAGCCACTTATAGTAGTACTTGCCTTTCTGTGCCTTGGTGTACCCATACGTATATAACAGGAAAGAAAGTCAGTCCTGCAAAGGGGGGGGGGGCAGCATCAGCAATCCGAGTGGGATTCGAACAACGTCGCGCTTTATTGATAGGCCTACGCCGTTACCATTCGACCATCGAGTCGCCATGGTTTGCATGTACTTAGTTTTAATCGTAAACGGATATTCTTTTTTTTTTTGTTCATGATCAAAATCGAACCATGACATGCGCCTTTACCAACCATTCAACCACCGGGCTGCCCCGGTTGATAAAAAAAAGCTTGTAAATAATACTTAAAAAGATATTAAGCTTTTTTCAAACATCAATATGAATCATTGTGTCGAATATGTGCCTGTAAGCCAAATATCAGCAGCCAAATGATTTGTTTCCATCAATGAGCATGACCCATATATAAAATCTAACGCCACAACTTCTTCCTTCACTGCTGCTAAAGTTGCGATAATAACCGTGCTCGAACCGGCATCGCCTTTTAGTGCCGGGATAAAAGATTGCAATATAATCAGTATCAGTTCCAGGACAGCTAGGGAGCAATTCCATTCATTCGGGATCAGTTCCAGCACACTCATAGATTCTGGATCTATTCCTAAGCCATTGACACTAACGTCAGAAAACGGTACCAATTCCTGGACAATAATGGAATTGTGGTTGGACCAACGCACAGGATAGATTTGAGACTACTACAAGGAGCAAGATCAGCTCCAGGACAGTTCAAGTGAACCTTCAAGTTGAGGATCAGTTCTAGTAAAATTAGTCAAAATAAAACCGTTACAAATTATGGAAATTGAAATCAGTTTTCCCCTGGTTAATGCTTTGAAGCATACGGACACATCGATATTGCGAAAAAAAAAAAATGCTCAAGGCATTAGTCAACAAGAAATTGCATTAGGACAAGCAACAGAATACATTGTCGGAAATGTGTGGAATTTTACACGACTCATGTCTGTGAAATTGCCTACTCACTTATCGATTTTTTCTAGTCATCGTGGTTGGCGCTTCCAAAACAAAACTCTTGCCCATTCAAACACATCAGGAATTGGTTGCTATGATCCACTATTGTTCGGTACATTAATTACTACTTCCTGAGCAAACCCAAAAATTGATAATGACTCAAAGCTCCCCCCCCTCTCAAACGTGTAAAGTTCAATCCATTCCCGACACCCCAAGACGGTTTAATTGCAAGCAAACGAGGTGAATCCGGCCAGTTCGTCAACGGTGGATTAGAGTAGAGTGATAAACAATCGTATCGCAATCGGGCGAGATAGCTGCCACGTGTTAGCTAGAATGCATTAACAATTTTCTTCCCAGCGATAATGCGGGCCGCACTCTTGCATCCTTTCCAAACCTACCAAACACAATGGCTGGTGGACAAACTTCTTTCAATCGTTATCAGTGAAGCAATCGAACTGTTGTGTACGACAGGCATACTCGTTTACACCGCCCACTGCATTGTGTATCGTTGGATTAGTTCACCGTTCTGTTCCACGCCATCTACTTCTCAGTATTTCAGTAATCGTTACGGCAATCATCATGCAGCTTGAAGTGGTTGATATCTTGTACACACTGGTCGCACTGCTGATCTGTTACCTTGGATGGCGAAAGCAAACCTACTGGAATCGAGTCGGCGTTCCGTACATACCGGAGATCCCGGTCATTGGCAATTTCAGTTCGATCTTCCTGCAACTCCACTCAAACTTTGAGTATATCGAGCACATCTACCATCATGGGCGTACGCGTGCGAGCGACTTTTTCGGTGTCAATATCTTTACCCGCCCCGCCCTGGTATTGCGAAATCCGGAGCTCATCAAAAAGCTCACCTGTACGGATGCGATGCGCTTCATCAATCGGCAGATGTGTGCCGACCAGTGGCACGATACGATCGGGTACTACAATCTGCTCATGATTCGGGAACCACTGTGGAAGCAACTGCGTGGTTTCCTCTCACCGTCCGTAACGAGTGCCAAGTTGAAGCGAATGCAACCACTTATTGAGCAGGTTTCCTTCCGAACTCAATTTCCTCTCCAGACTGTTATCTTCAGGGTTGTTAATCTTGTGCTTATCTTGTTCCAGGTTGGTGCAGACATGATGGCGTCACTCGATGCATTACCCGAGGTGCGGCCAAATGTGCGTGAAACGGAGTTTAAGGAACTGTGCGCACGGTTCACCACGGACGTGATCGCTAGCACGTTCTTTGGCATGCAGGCCAACTGTTTGAAGGATGAGCAATCCGAGTTCCGGTACTATGGGCGAAAGATCTTCGATTACGGTCCGGTGCGTGGTTTGACGATGGCATCGTTCTTCTTCATGCCCGAGCTGGTGCCTTACCTTCGATTGAAGCTTTTCCCACGTGACACGGAAGCTTTTCTGAGGGCGATCATCGCGCAGGAGATCGAAAGGCGGGAGAAGACGGGCGAAAGTCGGGGAGATTTCATCGATTCTATGATTGCGCTTAAAAACAATAATGCCACACTCGGTGTGAAGGAGAAGATACGTAAGTTGTGTTGCAGTGAAGGCGGTCTGGGTGTGCGGAAGTGGTTTAAAGGATATTGTGTTTGTACATTTTGCAGCAATCAAGGGTGATATACTCGTGGCACAAGCGGCCACCTTCTACATGGCTAGCTTCGAGACGACCTCCTCGGTATTATCGTTTGCCCTTTACGAGCTGATGAAAAATGTAAGTAAAATGGAGGGAAATACTGTGTGATTTTTTCAACATAAATTCCAATTTCAAATCATTGTAGCCACACGTACAAGAACGGCTCCGCGAGGAAATACGCCTTATTGTCAAGAAATATGGACAAGACATTCCCTACGAAGCGTACTCCAATGAGATGCCTTACCTCGGTATGGTCATCTCCGAAACGGCCCGCCTATATCCCGTGCTTCCCTTCATCGAGCGACTATGCACACTGCCGGAAGGTAGTACCGGTTACAAATTGGAACCGTTCCACGATTACGTTATCCCCAACCATATGCCCGTTCTAATTCCTATCTACGCCATCCATCGTGATCCTAAGGTAGAATGGTAACAAACCAAACTGCTCTTTGAAGTTTTTTAACTAAAACTGTTTTGTCTCGCATTAAAGTACTTCCCCAACCCGACACTATTCGATCCGGAACGGTTTGCGAAGGAAAACCTGGACCAGATACAACCCTGCACCTACATGCCGTTCGGCGTTGGACCACGCACCTGTCTGGGGTCACACTTTGGGACGCTGCAGATAAAAATTGCCCTGCTAAAGCTACTCTCTAAATATCGTATCGATCGTTCACCGTCCAGCCCGGAGACGCTAACTTACCGCAAAAATGCGTTCACACTAAACTCCAACGAGGGCCTGTACGCTCAGCTGGTTGAGGATGCGATGTGAAATTGAAAATCAACACATTTTAAACGTAACGAAAATATTATTAAAACCTTTTAATCAACTGCTTGCTTGTACCTTTCAAGGAGATATAGTATTCTGGGTCTAGTATTCTTAAAGTAGTGGTAGTCAAGGAAACTGTACAAAACATTGGGAAATTGCATGGAAAGCACTGTGAACTTTGATTAAAATGTAAACGAAACCGATTCGTCACTAAGGAAAATAGACGCTTTTTTCACTTTTGTCACTCTACTTCTATTTTAAAGCTATTAAAGCGTAACACCGTGGAGACACGACCGGTTCGAACAGCTTCACCAGAAAGCTACGATCGTAGCCACACTCCCGCAGGTACAGCAATCGGTCGAGCAGGATGAGCGTTTCAACAACCGGCGCAAACTGTTGCCTTATCAGATAGAACACCTTCAACTGTTCCAGCTCTACCTTGTAGCGTTCTTCTAGCTCCCGCAGACTCTCGTCCGTTATCGTCACACGTTCTTCCAGCGCCAGCCTGCGAACCGATTTGTGCACATAGTTCACAAACCCGTTGCATTTGAACCGACCGACTTGGTGGGACTTTTTCTCGCCAAACTCCAGCATCACCACCTGTAGCAGTGCCCGATAGCCGAGTTTGTCGTTTGGGTTCTCCCTGTTTGTGCAAGCTCTTTCAATCGATTCTGACGCTAAATTACGTGCATTACGACCCAGGAAGAACTGTCTCTCCAGTAGATACTTGCTCATGGGAAACCCATATCCAGGATTGTCGCTTACTTTGGCCGGGTTGTAAAACTCATCGACAACGAACTGCTCCTGCATCAGATGGTAACAGCAGCCAACGTTACATAGTCCCTTTATGGTGGGATTTTGGTGAAATATGCGTAAACAGTTTGGTCCCAGATTTCCACACGTATGCAAACCACACAGACAGAAGGTGCTGTGATGACCCTCGGGAAAGTATTCCCGGGCCAGTTCGACTAGGTTCGTGTTAAAGTCAATCAGCTGTGTTGTCCTGCGGTACATCCTTTTGAGTGAGTCCTCCTTCACCAGCTTGGAAAAATATTCATCATGTTCTAGGTTTGATTTCTGAACGGCTTTTGGGATTTTTTTCTGTAAAAAACGTAGGATTCAGCTAACATGTTTTATTTTTAAACACTTCCTTCTATCCATACCTTCAGTCGTTCGAGGCGCTTTTCCGCATTGCTGGTATTTTCTTCGTTACAATCCACTCCCAGCACCTCGATCCCATGCTCCAGTGCGATCCTCGAGGAAAGGTAACCTTTCCCATCGCCCGCATCAATCACTAAAATGTCCTCCAGCTTCATGTTCGGTTGGATCGAGGCCACACCATTGCAAAGAGAGGCGACAACGGCAGCAGCAACCTCCACCTCGTGACACTTCTTAACGTTCATCAGTTCCTTCATGTTGAGCCTCGTATCCTTCCGGCAGTCCGACAACGCATCCATAAACTCATCCAATGTAAGTGCCGTGCCGTGTGCTTCACTACCGCCAAGCCGATACCGTCGGGTGTTTTCGATAAATGCTCGCACCCCTCGAAAGCGACCATCGTCCCTATCGAACGATTCATAAAACTGTCCCCAAAAAAACTCCTTCACTTGTAGGTAGTCGGGAATGGTTTGTAGTTCGCTCTGGATCGTCTCCGGCACGAATCGCTTCCAGTGTTGTTCGGTCAGATAATCCACCATGTGGCAATTAATGAAGGGCACATTCGGCTCGAGAAAGCGTACGATCGTGTCCACCTGACTCCTGATACGCTCCATCGTTACGGATGGCTTAAAACGAAAGATCATTCGTTTGCGTATACTTGTAGGACACTTTCAGTAGTGCGCAGAGTCGCCGATACGTGTTCCGGATGCGTTGCAAATCGTGCAACAAATCAACAGCTGGATCATTCACGTGAGGATACCGTTCTAATGCCGTCAGCAATTCCTGCACGATGATTTGCGCTTTCTCGTTTGATGCCGTCTCCGGTTGGGAAGCGATCGCGGTCACCACTGTGTAGTAAAATCCCACTTCCCGCCCAATTTCTGAACCCTTCTTGTAGCCGTAATCTTCTGCCTCCTGTACGGACTGTTCCTGCCTACCGTCTTCCAGCCCGTGATGGAAGTGTTCGTCGATGATACGTTCTTCGGTTAGAAAGATGTCCTCAAACACATCATTTATATCACCTTCTGCTTCGCTTGCAACGATACAGCTCTGCTCAATTTCGGTACTCGTCATACTTTTGCACAAAACTTGTGAAAATCACGTTTGTAAATGCTGGGGCGCATGTTGGTGACGAAAAACGTAAACAAACACGACACGCCGGTAGCTGTCAAACTGAGCTGCGCTCTGAAAAAACTATTCACTTATACAACAAAAAATTGTAATAAGCATAAAACAACAATTTTTAAAGGCACAATATCCGAAAGCAGAAGATTTACCACAGAAAAAAAAGGCATTGGATATTTTCTTTACAACGATCGGTAAAAGAATAATTTAATTCCTTCTTCACGGTAGCAGACACTGGTCGGTCTCATGGTCATGATCATGGGTAAGCATCGATGTTTACTGTTATACGTCAACCGAGCAGTGCGCCCAGCTTGCTGTCATGGTGTTCGATGTTCCAGAAATTACGAACTGTCAAAAAAGCAGCCCCCTGCACCCGCGGTGTGTGTTTTCAGTGTGTGTTTTCCTTTATGCAAAACCGCTTCAAAAATCGATCCGCGAGCCACTCGTACCCCGTGCTAGCAAACGAATGTGTTTTGAATGTTATTTGTGTGGTTTTCCCCCTGAGGCATATTATATATGTTTGCAAGACAAGTGCGTCCAACGAGCAACGACCAACCTGTCTAAATTGTGTTTATTCTAATCTGGCCCAGGTTGCTATCGAACGTGATAAGCAATCACGAATAATGTTGATAGTGTGGTTGTAATCTAGTTGATAAAATTAAGCTGACCATCAGCAAAACGACATCGCAATCAAATTAAAAGTGAAACACCAACGTTTTGCTCGCTTGCTGGCTGGCTATAATTTACATAAGACGAGTCACAGCAGAGGAATCAAAGTCCGTCGACAAGTCGCCGAAATATCATCGTTCCCCCGGTGTTTTTCCTTCTAACCCACCCCCCCGAAAAACAAAAGACTGCAGCTTAAAATGGCAAAATATTATGAAAGTGCAACCGTGTACAACTATTCCTGGGAGCAAGTAACGCAAGGCTTCTGGAACCGTTACCCTAACCCGTTCAGGTAAGGCCCATTTACGTGATTTACGGGAAGGAAAATGTGTTGTAATGTTTCATCACTAGGCAAAGAATTTCTCATCCACTCGGATGATCAGGTTCTTGTGTTTGGCGTCAGAGCCGGGGGAAAATTTTGTCAGCTTGTCAAAAAATAGCTGCAATTTAGGTTGCGGTACAAGCTCTCATTACCAATCGGGGGCCAATTCGTAGCCAAATGCGAGCCGCATGCAAGGGAATTTGCGGTTGCTTCGTTGCCCACCAAGCACAATGCCATCTGCTCTCAACACACATACACACTTAGCCTACCATTATGTAATGCATAGCGCGCACACTATGATCGCTACCCATCTATGCCTCTCTGTAAGATGTAAAAGTGTATTTTCTCGCCGACTGAACACGTTTTAATTTCACTCGTTTTGGTTCTATTTTTAATGTACCACCCCCTCCCATGGACACGCTTGCATTCTGTTGCTACTACTGCTACCACATCCTACCCGACCGGTTGCCGGGACGCGCTGTTACACACTCTCACAAACTCGTTATCTGCCGGATGCATCACTTCCAACGACACACGCTACAGCTCGCACGTACTCTCGGAGGACACGGTTAGCCGGGAGATTCGGAATGGGAAGCTGCACAGCAAGCGGCTCCTTACCAAGACGAACCACGTGCCGAAGTGGGGAGAACGGTTCTTCAAGGCAAAGTCGGTCAACATCGTGGAGGAATCGGTGGTCGATCCGAACGAGCGGACACTCGTGACGTACACCAGAAACATTGGCTTCAACAAAATAATGGTAATATAAGTTTTTTACATTGTTAATGTTTACACTATCACTAATACATTAATTTTCTTCACAACAACAGAGTGTGGTGGAAAAGGTTGTCTACACATCACTCCCAGATCATCCGGGTAAAACCATCGCCATCCGATCGGCGTGGATCGATTCGTCTGTGTACGGCTTCGGTACCGCAATCCGTGCATTTGGGCTCGATCGATTCAAGAAGAATTGCGCCAAAACGGTGAACGGTTTCAATTACGTCCTGCAGCACATGTTCCCGAACAATCCGGTCGCACTGGCAGCGGCTGCTGCAGTCAGCCAAGGATCGAAAGCACAGAAGCTACGGGAAGCGGCCAAGCACGCATCGGACCACATGAAGGCGCAGGCGGAACATTTGGTACAAAACCTGTCCGTTAAGGGCTAGGAATGTAACGGCCCTGGGGGACGTGATTGTGATTGAGATGGAGACACATTGTGGAAAAGATCCACCCACAGATCCACAGTGTCACCGGTTGTAGGCAGCGCGAGTGTAGTGAGAGATCATCATCAGACGGGTGGATCAATACCAACTTTACGAGGTGTCCCGGCAGTATACTTGTCTATCGTTTTGTTTGGATGGTGCAATCGGTACCGTGTTACCTAAGAGCTGTGGTTAGTGCGTAGAATGTATAGTGTAGGAAAAGTTGTAAAAGGGTCTCCAAAACTAAAACCGTACAACCATCGTAAAGAAGGTGAATTTGCTCCTGTTCCGCTTCTAGCAGTATTGTCATGATAATAGTATGGCCGTATTGGACAGCTTGCTCATGACACGTGTTTGCACAAAAGAAAAAAAAACACAAGCACACCCAAATTCGGCAGGGCCGTCCAAAGAACATAGTTTGAGTTGTGCAATTTTCCAGCGTTTGGTTAATCATTCCATGAGATTGTGCATGTGTGTCCCGAGTGTGACACACTCACGGTCTCATTTGCGCCTGACCACTCGCTACGCTAAGGCTACTGCTAGCATTAACAGAACAAAACAGAAGTTTGTAATGTTAAATGTTAATTAATTAGTGTACTACTACTATTCAAAACGAGGGCCATCGATGGTGGGGGGGTAGTCACGTTCACGTTCGAAAGCTAATGCTGGTTTGAATTCCCCGAGGGGAGGAAACGGTATTGCAGCTTGAGCTTGTCGTGCTTGAGACAGGATAGATTGTAGATTGGAAGGTGCGAATAGGACGTAATTTAGAATATTCAATTGTACGCTACTTTTAACTAATGGAATAAATCCAACTTTAAATTAATATGCCTCGTGTGAGTTTTATGAATTGGATCAATACTAAACATTCTGACGCGCCCAGGAAGGAAGAAATAAAGAAGAGGATCACTGCAAGTTGGCCATAACAGAACTGCTGACGTGGGCCAAAAATACGTTCTAGAAATTAACACTATCATAGCTACCTACACCACAGTGATTGTGTACAACCCCGAAGATCTGTTGCGTAGTCCTGTACCCGGGCCAAAATAGGCAGTTAAATGAAATTGAGAAAGAGAACACCTTTATATAAGCACTATAAACTATCCACAGTATCGTGGCCAATTACTTATCTCAGACCGTCGTATCTTGACCTCCGAGTGATAGGAGGATGTTTGAAAGCGCTGATATGCTAATAATCTGAAATGAATGTCCTAGAAGAATCAGAAATTGATTTAAAAATATCGGCTAAATAACTTGCCTTGTTTACCTTCTTACGATTTACCGCTCTTCGTTTTATTTCAAAACATTTCTTCGTTTTTTTTCACTTACTTACTAAGCAGCTGATTTCGCAAATGCGCGTCAAACGTGTCGACCCGTACACGTGTCCGAAGGAAACAAATAATCGTTAATAAAGCAAAGAAACAAAGTACGAATTTTACGAATACCTTTCCTGCACCACTACTGCTTCTTAAAGCTCTTCAAAATCGGGTAGATGTTTTCGAACGCATCGTAAATTTCCTGCCGTACCTTGGCACCCGTTAGCACCACCTTGCCGGACACGAAAATCAACAGCACAATACGCGGTTTCACCATACGGTAGATGAGCCCGGGAAACAGTTCCGGTTCGTACGAGCTGAACCGTCCGTGCGTCAGCACCAAGCCCTCGAGCCGGATCGGAAACCGTACGTCACAGCTGCCGACCATATTTTGTACCTTAAAGTCAAGAAATTTGGCCTGAAAGAAAAAAAAAAGCGGGGTTTGAAAAATTAGTCAGAAACACTATCCCCACCACACCGTCTTGCGTACCGTAAAGCCAAGCTTCTGTATGATTCGGGCGTACTTGCGGGCGGCAAGCCGTGAATCGTCCTCACTCTTCGCCCCGGTGCACACCATCTTGCCGGAGGAGAAAATTAACGCAGTGGTACGCGGCTCCCGAATTCGCATAATGACTGCAGCGAAACGTTTTGGATTGTACTCGGCATTACGGGCGTGTAGGGCAATCTTCTTGAGATCAAGCTTGCAGCTAAGGTTCACTGTCGAGACGATGTTTTGCAGCTGGGGCAGGATGGCCGGTTCGCTCGGCGTCATCGGTGTCATCGGTGTGGCGGGACCCATCGTCTGGTGGATGTTCACGCTGCCAATGTTTTCCGGATCTCGCACACTTCCCCCACTGCCCTGCGTTTGGCTGGGTGTTGCGGACGCTTTCGACTCCGTCATCGGCACCATCGGTGACATGAGACTTTGCTGAAGAGGATACAGTCGGCATTAAGGGGTTATTTTTGGCGCCGAATTTAACATTTATACGCAAACGCTTACCGGCGTCTGTGGTTGAATCATGTTCTGTGGGGTGGAAAAGCTAGGCGCGTACGTATGCATGCTCTTGCCGGACGAGGAGCCGATAGCCGGCATTGTGTAGTTGCTCGAGCTAAGTCCACCCATCGGTGTCATGTGTGGCATGGACTGTTGTTGCTGGTAAGCGTGGGGCAGAATCTGCTGATCCTCTTCCGGCTGGTGCAGCGGTGTCCCGATACTAGGGATAGAGAATCCCGGACTCGGTAGCATCTGATCCATGGTGGCTGCGGGTGATGCCTTTGGTAGCACAAATGCAACGCAAACAAAGTTTCCAGCCTGTTACAATAAAGCACAATGCGACACTGCACTGTTTTTCGATGGAATATCTTTTGCTGTGGTTGGATACGATGCGTTTGAAGAAAAAATACACAAAAATTACGATGCAAAAAGACCGAATATACGGGGCGATAGTGAACGAAACACCAATCGCGTCTTAAATGTTTTTTTTTCTTCTCTTGTTGGCTTGTTTTGGGAAACACACGATTGACAGTTCTGCTGTGGATAGAAATTTGTGCGTATGACAGTTTTCCTACGCTGGCACAGTGGGCGATTGGTACACAAATTTGAAAACAAAACTAAAAACCGTTAGAAATATAATGGAGGACAGTTTTTTTAATTTAATAGCCGGTAATATTTTGTTTTGGAATACAGTGCTCAAATATTGCTGTAAAATCTATGGAAGCAACACTGACTCCAAAAACTCATGTGATATATTGAATGCTACATTCAAATTTATATAAAATGCGTCTTTCGAAATTTAACTTGGCTGTTGGAAGGCAAATTGGACAAAGCATTTCGGTTTTAAGGAAGGTTCAATTGGTTATAAACATTCAACGCATTCTTTCGGATACTCTATATTTGTCAAAGATATAATTTGTAATTCATTCCACTTACCTCACGGGTTTCAACCAAATCCCAAACATGTTTCCTAAATCTAAATTGAAATAAAATAAAGCAAACAAACCATTAGGCTCGTGTTTTAGTGTTCACCAAAGAATAAACTTTACTCCCCCAGCAAGTATTTCAAACACAAAGTACAAAATTGTCTTAATAAATATGGCAACCGATCAACGCGATCAATATAAAACGGATTGATTAAAAATGGAAACACGCCAGGCTCTATCGAGAGCAAAACATCGATTT
Source organism: Anopheles christyi (assembly GCA_000349165.1). Lineage (NCBI taxonomy): Eukaryota > Metazoa > Arthropoda > Insecta > Diptera > Culicidae > Anopheles > Anopheles christyi. Next base: position 2,243 of record KB682290.1, on the reverse strand, counting down.
TCTTGTGTTTTTTGTAGGTTAAGATTTCCAAAACAAAGCTCTCTCCATATGTTTTTCCCGGTTTGTGATCTTTTGTTTTCATGTTATCTTTTTTCTTGTCTCTTCAAAACATAAACATATACAATCGTTACAAGACATAATCAAAACGAGCGTTAGAAGAAAGAGGGAGTTTTGTTTTGTGTTTGTGTCTTTCTTTTTGTTGTTTTTCACTTTTTTTGTTGTTGTATGTTTTCTTTTCCTCTCTTGCTCACTTTTTTATGATTTTTGGTTCAAGTATAGTAGAGTTTTTGCTGTATTCGTGTACGTACAAGTCACTGTAATGACTGTTCTTTTAAATCTTCTCTCTAAACAAACGTTGCAAGTTGTTAAAGAGTTTTGTAACTCATGTGTGTGGTTTGTTGAGTACGTTTTTCATTTTTTTACTGTCACAATAATAGTAGTAGTAAACCACATCAAACCGGAATGCTTATGCTTCTTTTGCCACCAGTGTGGGAAGTTACTAGTTTTCTTATCGTTCTCTTTTATTCTCTAAAATATAGTGTTTTATTTTAACTGTAGCCAAGCTGCCGATTCGGTTTCATATTTCCATTCCATTACCTTGTTTATTTTCTTCATATCTCCTTTTTTTTCAACAGATATTGTATATAAGTTTTGTGTGTGTTGTTAGCTTAGTCTTTTTTCGGTTAAATTGTTTCTGCCGCTATTACTTGTGCATGAACTGTTTGGTTTTTTCTTCTATTTTACTGTTTTTGCTAATTTTACGCCAGTAGATGCAGAATTACCTCCTATCGATAGCATTTGCACAGAGCACTTGGTAGTTACTGTTCTCTCTGTTTCTAACACGGACAAAGTGTTTTATACGAAGGGAAGAAAGTGGAAGTAGAAATAGAGTTGGGTTTTGGAATTGGTAATCAACTGTAGCGTTAGTAAGCAAAACACACAGTGCGCGTCTAAATAGGGCGTCTAAACACACGCACACAAACAACATACCACGTTTAGTGTGATCGATTGTTAGGACTCCCACAACACACCCATACACACACACACAGACACACACGCAAGAAAGACACAATAGAATATCAATCCGAAACAATAGGCAAGCAATAGGCACAATCTATCGATCAATTAAGGCGAATATTCGATCTCGAACACGTTTCGATCGACAGGAGAAGAGTATAAAACTGGTGTTTCTATTCTTAAAGAGGCAAGGCAAATATTTAAAACGCTCAAAAAAATAGAAAAAAAAATACAAGAGAGAGATAGAGAGAGAGAGAGATAGAAAAAGAGAATAGGTAGTAGAGAGTGCTCTTCAGCTGTTTATTAATTATTATATTGTTTGCTCATCTCTTCCCTTCCTTCAACTACCAACATCTTATCCTTTTCAAATGCAATTCCCATCCTATCGCGCATCCTAACACGGGGCTTCTCAACACGCGCGCAACATCCATTACCAAACTGTGTCATTTCCAGCTGAATGTTTTCGATTTCAGAGTGTGTGAGTGTAGTGTGTGTAATGTGTTTTCCTTACACTGAGTAGTTAGCGAACACACCTCAAACTAATCTCCACTTCTACACGTGGCCGCGCGCGCCTCCATCTACGCTGCGCACGTTGTGAAGCGCACCGCGTTTACGCATTACAAGGAGGACTTGCACGCACACATGTACACATACACAAACACGCAGGAGTGTATGGTGGTGTGCTGGGCGATGGTGGGGATTACTGAGTCCAATCAGTGTATGTACGTGTTCCTGTCTCTTTTTTCTCTAGGTGTTGTTGTGTATATATAGGTATCTATATTTAATTAATATATCTTCGTTTTTCTCTGCTTTGTTTTAACCCTCTCTCTTCTCTTCTTGCGTGCTTCTTTCTGTGAGTGTGTTTGTTTTGTATTTATCTATTAGTGTACCTTTTATTAACTTAGTTTTGTTTTTTTTTCTTCTTTGTTACCTTCGCATTAGTACTAATGCACCTTATTTTTTTTCCTGCCCTTTTGTTCGCTTTCTCTGCAATTGCGTTCTTTGCTTGTAAATCGTGTGCATTAATGCGCTAACAATTCAAACTGCAGCTACTTGCATGTCTTGCCTGCGCTGCTGTTCTAATCCAATCCTTTCTGCTTGTGAACATGTAAACATGTGTGTATGTGTGTTTGTCTATGTTTGTATTTGCTTGTGTGCGAGAAAACTGTTTGCTTGTAATTAGCGGTTTTTGTTATCTATTCTTGTTGTTTTGTTGTATTTTTTTT
>KB682279.1:0-16130 GCA_000349165.1 Anopheles christyi | reverse complement strand
TTTTGTATGTGAAATGCTCACGCACAAAATCACCCATTTGACCGTGTAACCTTACCTCTTTGTGTTCCATTGTGTTACATTCCTCTTTCTACTTGCTTGTTGAATCGCACTAGTTCTCTCTCTTCGTTGTCCAGAGCAATTAGAATGAGCAGCAACAGCAACTTCCGGCTGACACGCGCAGTATATTTTCTTTCTGTCGCGTTAAACACATGTGCGTAGCGCAATGACTGCGCAATAATGTAACACGAAGTGGTGTGTGGTGATTTTTTTCTATGATGTAACATTTATTTCTAAACAAATACTAAAATTTACACGTTTACTTTTGTGTAACATAATTTTTTTTTCTTCAAATTTTTACTTTGCAAACTTTGCATACAGATGCAAAAAAAAAAAGCAAAAAGGAAAAGGATTGACAAGTGGTATGCAAGGAATAGATAACAACTGTCGCCACTTATTGGCAATTGCACAATGCGGCTATTGTCCACCGTAGAGTGGTTCCGCTTTAAGAGCATCTCACAAGGAGCTTTTGTGTATTTTTAAACACAGTCTATCCGCAATTTGGCGCTTGAGTACCTAGACTTAAAACTGGTCCGCTCCTTTGGACCTGAGGTCAATGTTTCGTACAGTATCAACGAGCACCACATTTGGTCAATCAGCGTGACACACATGCGACAGCAAACGAAAGCGAAACGTGTTTTGTTGGTTGTTGTTTTCATGTTCATGTTTCTCCTTCCTTGCCCGAGTGTGACTTTTATCATCTAACAGTCCCCGCATGCGTCTTTCTTTGGTCAGTAGTGCACGGCACTGCTACTAGCTCTCGTTTTGTGCTTTTATAGCATCAATCTCTTCGCACGCTTTAAGAAACAACACCACCTGAAGCATCTGTAGATTTGAAGCGAAAACAAAAATGGAAACAAAAATGCATTCCAGTGCATTCCAACATTGGGCCACGCATGCAATCGTTTCCATGTTCGTACCGATTCCGTGGGCTAGAGTGTTTTGTGGATTGCATGTCTTATGATGTTGGCGTTGCGACGTACCGAAACCATTTCTTCTCCTATTTGTACACAACACTTTAATAGTATCGACTTTGCGTGCAGAATTTGAAACGTTTTTTTTTTTTGCTTCAGACATAGTTTAACATTCCTACACGAAATGAAAGATTTATGAATGGGTGAGTTGGTGGGCCTTCGACATGCAACTGCAGTAGTAGAAACACTTTGATAATGTTTGTTTATTTTTTAAAATATTTATAGCACACAGCTGGAGTCTTTGAGATTTAATCGCGTTTGTGTCGTTTTGTAGGTGTTTGGAGTGTTTTTTTACGTTTTCCTTCGTATGCCAATGTCGCAAAGGTGAATGAACTTTTGATGGAGTTTGGAGAAGCGAAAGAGAGAACTTTATTATTTCATCTCTAGTAACGCTTGTTTATGAAGTATTTTTTTAACCAATGTCAAATGTTTAAAGACGTCTATTGTTTGGCGTTTTTTTTTTTTGCATCCAATGGCTTATCACTTTCAGTAGGAGAAGAGATAAAAATGAACGATTAATCGAGTTGAAACTGTAGGAAAGCGAAAATAGATTAAATCAGTACTTTATTTTATTGTAAGACCACAAATCGCGAAGAAAGAAAATCTCATTCTCTTATCAGTACCCATAAAAAGCAAGCAATCACACATTAACATTCGTCCTACGTTAGTCAACACTAGATTAGGGTTTGCGCATCTTCAGCGTAATGTATGGAAATTGCTTCAAAAATATGCATGAAAAGCAAACACATCTAACGAATCAAACTTTCATACGAAAAGTAAGAATCCCGGTGCTGTGTTGTGGAAAATGAGGCTATTAATATTCGGTGTATGTTTACTTGATTTCCAAAATCACTCATTCATTGTGTTCAGGATTAAAATTCATCCAAAGAAAGACCAAACGCTCAATGTTAAGTACCCAAATGTGTATCGTACTTCTTGTACAACATGCGAAAAGGTAATTGCCAAATAATTTTGCATCTCCTCCAAAAGCCTCACTTCATCATTAATTCCTTCACAACAAACGTTCGGGGGGGAAACTCATCAAACAACTCATAAACCTCCTTACATAAATAAAACCTCCCCAAGCACAATATAAAAAAAACGACGCTCCTCCATTTGGTGGTACGTGGTAAACAAATCATACTTGGGTGCTACAATGGCACGTGACCAAGAGCGAATGGGGAACGCATTCTCGGGGTGGTCCGTGCCCTATAGTATGTTGTGTACCCAAAACGACATGGCGTGACGAACTCGTGAGCTTTTTTTTTCTATTTGTTTTCCGGGGGTTAGTTACTGTGTTTGGCTCAAATATTTGTGTATTTGGGTGGGGTTTGGTGTATCATAAAACGGGAGGATATTTCTTTATTTACTGACTGGCGCCATTTAACTGACAGTAAGAAGGTGTCGATAAGTCTAGACGAGTGGCAGACAGAAGCGGTTAAAGGGAAGCAAAAAAAAAAACAATATTTTGCAACGAGTTTCTTGTATTATTTTTACTCTTAAATGATTGTTACTCAAAATAAAGATTCAAAACTCGTTTAGCAAAATCCAATCTCGATGGCACTGCTCCCCCAGACTGCACAGACAGACTTTCCAGCCTGTTGGGCAGCAAGAATAAAGTAAGTTTAATTTTCGTTTTTCTCCTGCATTGTTGTGCTGCATAACGGGTCGGAAATCTCGACAATCGCAAGATCGTGAGCTGAAAACGGCTACTACCAGCAACTGTTCAAGCGCACAGGGAAGAAAAATAAAACCCTCAAACTAAACGGCCACTTCCGTTAGCATTGATTGTGTGTGAAGCTGCAACGACGACGAAGACGAGGACAAGATTCAGTGGTTTTTCCCGTTACACGGGTGGGTTTGGTTGGTGCAAACAGAAAAAAAACCTGATTTGCTTAAGCAAAGCAAAGCAACGCAAACATAATTACAACGATTTCGTTTTTTCCTTCATATTCTAAACCTCCGAATTAAACTGTTCAATGTTTGAACCACCCGCTTTTGATTGGGTTTGATATCGAAAAGAGAAATCCACTGCGCAAATGTGGGTAATCAATGTTGCTCCCCACCCGGTTGAAAAACGAGTCGGCCACCGACCGAAAATAGCAAACTGGCAGGGCGCATAACCCACAGCAGACCCTTACCCTTCGGCAATATCTTACCAGCTGAAACGATTCTTTATGGAGCGGAACTGGTGCGACAACCTCTTCAGGTTTCGCCTACCATGCAAGCGATGCTGTATGACAAGTCTGTTGCGCTGCAGTTTTATGGGTGAAGAATGCAAGCAGTCCTGCTGGAAATGGAGCAACAAAATTCACGAGGTACGAGTGGGTGAGAGGCGGCAGATCGAAAGTTGATGCGATACGATTGTGGACGAGGATCATTGCACTCGCAAACGATTGTGCAATTGATGGGCGATCGTATTTTAAATGTGTTTAATGGGGTGTGACACTGGACTGTTTGTGTTAGTTTTGGTACCGCGTTCTTTATAAAAATATCGAGAAAATGACTGAACTAGTTGAATTGTAACTTATATTTATATTTTTTACATGCTTTATTTATTTGCAGATCTTTATGCTACTATTCCTGTTGCTTTACCTTGGAAGTTATGCACTGATCATTCGCTTCCGGAGGCGCGATCGTGACGATCTGTTTGCACCTGACGAGGACGAAATTACTGTTTATCGCATTAGGTAAATTTTATATTTCTGGTATCCAAAATATTATATTTAAATTAATACAAATTTTACTTAAAAACTTAAATAATCATATAACATTAACATATCAGTTTTCAATAGCACACCGAATGGATTTTCACTAAAAACATTACAATAATATTCTTGCTATAGGTGCGGCATTCGTGATGCACATTTGCATTCCTTCCGCCCAACCATTCAAAAACAACAGCCCAAACCCACCCACCACTATTGTTCTGCTTGACTAACTATCGTACGCCTATTCTTTTGTCTGTTCTATGCTGCATCGCTGGTTGCATCGTTCTCTGCCCACCCTTAGCTTATGGTTGTGCACGTTCTCCCTTGCTGTGGCCGTGGGTGCAGCCCTGCTTCTACCCATTTCAATAGCCAGCAACGAGGTGCTCATCCTCTACCCGAACAGCTATTACGTGAAATGGTTAAACAGCTCGCTAATACAAGGTATGTACCGACTATACCCGAAATGACAAAAAAAAACCATTTCACATTGTGACCACCCTTTTTCTTCTTCTTCCTCCTCGCAGGGCTCTGGAACTACGTATTTTTGTTCTCCAATCTGGCACTGTTTGTGCTGCTACCGTTCTCCTACCTGTTTACCGAATCGTCCGGATTTAGCGGCCACAAGAAGGGCATTATGGCGCGAGTGTACGAAACGTTTACCGTATTTTCACTGCTCGCCTTTATCGTGTTTGCCACGACGTACGTCATATCGGCGCTGCGCGATCCGGACAGCAACACCTTTCAGGCACTGTTCAGTAAGTGTGTGGCCAGATTGAGGGATTTGAAAAGGAGTTCAGTTTTCTGTTAGAATCTCGATTTTGATTCTCCCTTTCTGCTTTCTGGGATTTCTTTTTTCGTTTTTCCCAACAGATTTAGCCAAATGTCATCTGCCATTCTTGTACTCGTGTGTGTCCTTTTTAGGTGTACTGTTACTATTAGGTAAGTGAACTTCAACAGAGCGCATGTGATGGATGTTTTGCAGTCGCACTGAGAGATTTCTGTTTCTACAAATTAAAGTTATTTTCTCATTAACTACACTACACCTTCAAAACGTTCAAACCCAAACATAAGTTAGTACAAGTCAATCAACTTGGTGCTCTGGGTAATCAATTTCCAACACCATTCCATCGTTGGATTTGCTGACACAATTGAAACCTTTTGCCAGTGGTTTAACCCCGCTCTAGACCTTGTCCCATGCCGGTTGGCAGGTGTCCTGCCATCGACCAAAAACCTGATGATGGAAGTCTACAGCAACAGAGCGAACCGATAGGCTACATCTATCCGTCTCGGGCGGTACGGCACGCTGGCGCAGCAAAAGTTTAATCAATAAACATGTAAACAAAACGCGCATCAACCGCAAAAACCGCTCCCAGTTTGGCAGACAATTCATCACAAACTCTAAACGGTGGTGGATCCGCTTTTGTAGGCCGGGCCATGCTATGTAATGGAAATGGCGTGTGGAAAAATCAAATTATACGGAACCTTTCCTTTTGTCAGTTACCAGTGTACTCTTACTACGATGGTGGAGATTTGAAGCATTGCAGAACGATATGGAAAACATTGTATTGCGCATCCTGTAGCGATTTTTTGCCTTTATTTTACTGTACAACAAGCGTGCTTGATAGAATTGTAAATAGGACAGGGTACGGTGTACACCTCTAGCCTTCGGAGAGCTCCCCAGATGAAGTCGATTGTACATCGTCCATCGGTAAAGGCTTCGTAGCTAACCGATGATCCACTGCTGCCGTTGCTCCCACTGCCTGATCAGTTTCCTCAGCCCTTTCTCCTGGCTGCTCACCACCAACAGCCACATGTTCATCTCTCGCCACAACATCACCCCCCGTTGCCTTTTTACCTTCAATTTCGCGCACTATTCGATCGATGTACGACAGCTCGCGTGGATTATGCTTCCGAGCTTCGGCGACACTTTTCTCGTACGCCTTGATTTCCCCCAACCGGTAGTACCCCTGGGCACGGAATATCCACGATCGCAAGTTTTTCTCATCCAGCTTGCTAAGCACAAAGTCACAATCGATGATCGCTCGTTTGTACAGCTCGATCCGTATGTACGCCAGTGCTCGATTGTTGTACAGTATTGGACTGTCGCGTATTTGATCGATCGCTTTCGAGTACATGTTGATCGCCTGTTCGTATTCGCCCCGCCGAAACGCTCGATTGCCAGTACGTCTTAGCCCTTGGGCGACCTGTTCGCGTTCGCGCCGTTCGGCCGCACGCCTTGCTGCGTCCCGTTCAATTTCCGCCATAAAGGCGTACTTGTCCTGCATCGGTTGCTCGAGTGGCGGATCGTCCGTGGTGTCTTTGCGGTTGATAACCGTCCGTTCTTGGTTGACCCGAACGATAAAGTTTTCCACATTTGTTTCCTGCTTTTTCTTCGTCGCACCATCGGTACCAAGGAACCTGTGCACACATATATGGAAGATAAAATAGTGCTTATTTGTCGTGCCAGCAAATTCTAATGATGTTTTCCACTTACTGGTCGGCGAACGCGACACCCATCTGCTCCTTGGCTTTGTCGCCACTGGTCATTAGGTTGAGTATTCGCATAACCTCATCCACCTTGCTTAAACCGGCCTCGAAAGCTTCTTCGTCCTCTTTGGACATCATTTTGATGGACGTTTTACACAAAATACCTGGCTTTTTTAATAAGTAGCGACTCACGAAAACAAACTCATCCAGGTGCCTTGTAGGCTCTCCGTTGACTAACTGTGGAACAAGCAAGGACAAGGAGTTTCGCTCCTACGCGCGTACGTTGTTAACTACACAACGTTCGCTTGTTGATTTGGAAGCGCAACGTCCAAGGGCTGCTAAATGCGAAGTTCGTCACCGTAGCAACCGTCGACTGTTGTTCCCCGTGATTGAGCTGGTAACGACGGCTTGGTCTGATTTGAAGGCTCTCTCTTTCCCCTCTTAAAGCCCAAATCCTTGACAAGAGCTTGTCTTTTAGTTCCTTTTCAATTGTATTTCATTACCAAAACGATGGAACGAATAATTCCGCAGCCATTCTAATGAAGTCTTCTTTCCCTTCCTTCCAGTTTGCACCCCGATGGGTTTTGTAAGACTGTTCGGTGTGGTTGGCAAAGTGCTGGTCAAACCAAACCTGTTACGCGACGTAAACGAAGAATTCCACACCTTCAACATTGAGGAGGCCACTGTCAAGCGCAAGCTGGCAAATGCCAATCTTAACATAGGTAAGTTTGTAAAAGAACAGGAACTCGAGGCAAAAATGTACTAACTCTGTGCTATTTGCAACTTCCAGAGCTAAGGAGTGTTACAACGATAGATCTAACGCCTGCCAAACTATGCTCCGGGTTGGAAGATTTGTATCAAATCAAACCAGCCTCCAACGGCAGTCCAACGAGCGAATCGGTCAAGCTGTTTGAAAGACTGAGAGAGCTAGAGTCTGAACGTAAAGTGCTTGGTAAGTTTCCTTAGTTGCTTAGTTGCTGTGAGACCCTTTGTAGTTAACTGATTCCCGTTCTTTCCGCCCGTCAGATAAGCAACGCAGCTCTTCGGCGCTGCAGAGGAATCTGGTCTATCCGATAGCGATGCTGCTATTGTTGATACTAACCGGCATTACGGTACTGCTGGTCGTGCAGAACACCCTCGAGCTGCTGATCGGCATCAAGGCAGTACCATTGAGCACCAGGGTAAACCAAAGCTATGCTCTTTAAAACACCCCAAATTCTATTCATCCATCTTTTATATTATTTTTTATTCTAGCAATTTACACTTGGAATCACTTCCCTATCAAAGCTGGGACCGCTTGGTGCCACGCTGGAAGTGTGCATTATCACCTACCTTATCGTCACCTCCACGGTTGGTCTCTATACAATGCCGTTCATGCGCAACGTACGGCCACAGCGGCGCAACACATCATTGGCGCAGCTGATAGCAAACTGTGGTCTCGTCCTTATCCTTAGTTCCGCGCTACCACTTTTGGCGCGCATTCTAGGTAAATATCACAAGGAAGCTGCATACTTGATAACCTTGTTCACATGTAGCTAATGCCAATTTACATTTTTACAGGTATTACAAACTTTGATTTGCTGGGCGATTTCGGGCAGATCGAATGGCTCGGCAACTTTCTGATCGTGCTGCTGTACAACGTAGTTTTCGGGACGGCGGCTACGCTCTGTCTGTTTAACAAGTTCACCGCGACCGTACGGCGAGAGCTGTGTGCTCGGTTAGTGGAGAATTATTTCATCTTTCTTAGCTACCTTACGTTTATCATCAACTGAATGATGATAACTGCGCCTATTATGCTGCGCCAGTCTAACACACACATACACACACACTAGTACGCTCGATGCAACGCGTATATGCAATGCTTTCATTTCGGGTGGGATTGGTTTGACGCCACTGTAACAAACCACCACCAAACTACTGCCATTAGTGGAAGGAAGTTAGCAAGCTTCTTTCCCTCTATTTCATACATTCGTCTAAGTACATTGGGTGTAGATTATAGTGAATAAGCACACCACTAACTACTAGCCGCGCACCCGTACGCTTTCAGACTGTACTTATTTTAGTTCGTGAATCATTAATTTAATCTAACTTATCCATCGCCCACTCTCTTTCTGGGCTCGAACGCAGATAACTTATCAATTTGTTCATTTGCCTATCAAATATTTATCATAACTCAACGGTAACGTATCGTCTTCTATGTTATTTATATTTTTGTGAGTGTATTGTAGTACACTTGTTCGAAATTGCTTCAAGCGTGCAATCATGTTAATGCACCAATTCCATGATATTATGCTTCATTACCCAGTACGCTACCATGCAGTTGCATTTTAAGATTTAAAACAAAAACATATAATTCCCTTTTTCTTGTGGAAATTAGGAAAAGATTGCGTAATCGCATTAAAACAACAAAAAAACATATCGTGTATCACGCACAACAAACCCAGCACATGATACTCACGTGATAATACACGTATCAGAGGGAAAAAAAACCCCAGCAAAAAGAAAGAGAGAAAAATCTAGTCTATAAATTGTGCGGAGAAAGAGTTTAAAAAAAAGGAAAACCCTTTTCAAGTGTGATTCGACACTTTTTGCTTGTCGACTGTTTTGCCAGAACTGAGATTAATAGGGCATAAGTAAGGAAAAGTAAGAGAATTAGACGCACATATATACAACAACTATACATAGACCAGTTGATCCATTTCCCAGAATATTGTAGCTAATGGTAATTGGTACATCTCGCCCGGTTACACTTTGTTGCTAAGTTATGCATGCTTGCGCAAAGCAAAATAAAAGGACAATAAATTTTGTTGTGTAGGTGAATATAATTTAAAAAAGAAAAAGCAAAATTAGTTAAATAAATAGTAAATGCCGAATGATGCACTATACATCCACTGTTACTCGGTAATTGTGTGATTGTAGTTAGAAATCTCTATATATTAACACGCTCAGCTAGCGATAACTTGTGGCTTGACTTTTTTCCAAACTAACCTTCATCCTAACATTTCATTTAATCGCCTCATAAAATTTAACAAATCCTTTTTCTAGCTGTTGTAATTATTTTTTATTTTCGTCTCATCCTTTCTTCTCTTTCTTTCTTGTACATGTTCTACCCGTTTCATCTTTACGTTCGCTCGCGGAACATTAAAAAATCTTCGTAATTGGAAACTGATCGTAGGTTAAAAGCATTGTTTGACTATAGCAGCCATATTGAGCTGAGCATTGCTCAGAACGCCAGCCAGCTAAACCATCTGCATCCGGCGGCATTGCATCATTACCATCACCATACGGTCAACCATATTGTCCCGCCCGTAGCAGCATCCGTGACCGTTCCGACTGAAGCGAATGGTGAGGCTAACCAGGAACACTTGATTGCAGTGGAAAATGCTAACAGCACTGTACATCATCGTCATCCTCACGTGTCAGCTCACGATCACCACGATAGCATTACCAAAGAGGAAGAAACACCATTGCATCTGATCAACGGGGGGGATCATGGGGTGGATCTTAAAAAGACACGTTGAAAACTGGGAATTTGTAACACCTCCCTAGCAAAACAATGACCAACTCCTGTCCTGCTCTCGATATTTGGTTCGCATTCGATTACCAGTGAACCCATCAGTAAGATATATAAGTGACACATATATAGCGCTAGTTTTTAGGCCTCGATCGTTCGAGCAACCCTGCATCGATCTGGTAAAAGACGAATGCAGCTATCTTACATATTACATCTGCCATTTCAGTGATATTATGGAGATGCACGGCATATTTTTTTCTCATGGCTGTATAATGATAGTTTCTTTTTTCGTTTCCTTCTTTCCCTCTTTTACGTACTGTTTAGTTTTAGCAAACGAAAAACCAACTCAAACACAAACTAAGAAGTACGATCATATCTCTATGCGTATTATGCAAGTGTGTGCCGAAAATTAATCACATGAAAAAAAGATTATATGATAGCAAACAAATAAGAAAACAGAATCTATTCCTTTAACGCAGTTAATATCACACGTTTCCTGAGGGATTCAAACGTGTGTCAAAGACATTCCATTTCTTTCCATCCAGCTGTTTATTGCAGGTATGCAACTGGAATAGTTTATAACCTAAATTTCATCCCCGTTTCGAACGTTTTGCTTTGGTTTGTATAGGCAGCAAATTATATGATGACCTTGCTCTTGAAATGCCGAAATCTTCTACCCTGCACAGTGTAACATCAGGGTCCTTTCAGCAGGTAGAACCTGAAAGCAAGGGACGCTTTTTAAAGGAGTTTTGCCTTACCCTGCATAGCAAGAACGCGTAAAAAAAGAAAAGGGGTGAGAAAACTAGAACGAATCGTGTCTTTTCTTTACCGGGTAAAAAATTAGATAATTATTTAAAGGGTACCGTTCTGTACAACAAATTAAACCCAACTGAAGCTAAAAAGGTAGTATTTATTTGTTTAAATGATTTCTATATGTATAAGTAAACAAAAAATTCATACGTTCTCTTCTCACTCCAGGCTCCCCTAAGCTGTCGGTGCGGTGACGATGAAACTTCGACGACATTTAAACATCTTTTCGCCTTCAACCCCAATCGGCTTGGTAATGTGTTGGTTAGCGTTGTGCGTCACGAGAGCTACGCACCCTTTCTCATCGTCATCATCCCTTGTACCTTCACCCTGTCGTTCGTCGCCTTACCGTTCGAATGATCTGACGCAGTCAAGCCGAGTTTCTTTCAATTTCTCTCTTTCTCTCTCTCTCTCTCTCCCTTGCGGGTAGTAGCGGGGTTGAGTGGTGGCTCACGTTTTCGTTATGTTTTAATGCGCGAAGCAGTACGCAAAACCAACAACCCCCAGAGCGCCAACAACTCCCGTTACACGAACACACGCTTGCAAACACGATCTGCTCACGGATCTGAAATGTGTTGAAATTCTTCTCTGCCGGCTGGCGTATACTCGACGACTTAAGCCCTTTTGGGGGATGATGTCTCCCACTAATACAAACACACGGACAAACGTTATAGATTGTAAGTATCTGCGGTTTTTGAGTGGCAACGTTGCTGGGGGCAGAGTGGCAATCCGTCTTACCTACCCTTCTTTGTTGGGATTTTTTTCTTCAGGTCCCTCAGGTGTTTGCCACAGCTCGGTTTCGGTGTATTGGTGTAGGGACTGGCTGCCTGTAGAAATAGCAGGATCAACCCGCAGTGGGAAAACATACAAGGGCCAGCCAGGTAGCGAAGCTCGGTGTTAAAGAGAGGGAGACAGAGAGAGAGAGAGAGAGAGCTAAACGCAGAACAGCGCGCCCATACGCACACCGATTTAGGCTCGCGCGGGTAGGCACACGCGCATCGGACAGAACTGTTGGGCTGGAGAGGTTGCTGAAACTGATTAGTCGCGTTAGTTAAAGTTCCTCCATCGCGGCTGACGGGTGACGCGAATTAATCTGTATAAGAGCACGTAAAACCTTTGAACCTTTAGTGTTTTGTTGCATTTTTGAACCAGTGAACGACAAAGTGTAATCCATTAACTACTTGCTCTTCATGTGAACAAATTTGGTGTACTCGCGAATGCTGCAGCATAAAATCGTTCAAGTGTTTGATCAAGCAATCGATTTGTGCGTGCGTATCGCTCTTGCGCTCTCTTGCGCCTCTGTGGTGTGTTGTATCTTGTTTGCGTATTTTTCGCACGTGTTACCGGTATTTCCGGTGGTGGCAGCAGCAGCAGTGAAGGTTTCATTATCTCTTTCACCCGATTAAAATCGTACAGTTCGGGGACGGTAGCAAAATGGAGCGAAAGGGAAGCAACAACGAAAGGGTGGGCGACAACCATCAACCCTCACTTCTCGCGGGCGGCGATCAACAACAGGCAGCCATTTTCGACGAAATGCGGCAGGAAATTGGCAAGATCGATGTGTACGCGGAAACGATCGAGCTAACGTACCATCTGCGAAAGTTCGCTGAACTGTTCCGGCGACGCATTACCACCGAGCAGCAGCTCAAGTAAGTTTCATATTTCTGTTCGATCATATTGTGCCTGCGTCATACAATCCGAGCCTGTAGGCCATTATGAATCGTGTTTTTGCATCGTGCGATGTTCTGCATGCAGAAGCGTGTGAGAGTGAATGTTGCTTTGCATCAAGATTAACAAACCGTTTACCGGGGCCCTGCAACACGTTCCAGTCAGAAACCAGTTTTGTGACTAACGTCCCAGCTTCCCTTCCATTTAACAGCCCAACAACAAAGGCCCAGCCATGACGCCATTTCCCATTGTGACGGAGGGCTTTAGGCGAACGTTGAACCGCTCGATTGAGGAAATGTTTTCAATCAATTTTAAAATTTGGAAACTCATCTTCTCTCACCCTTTTTGAAAGATCGTCTTGCTCTGCTGTTTGTCGCTTTCTACGCAAAAGGGGGTTGTACAGCTGCCCAAACTTTCGAAACAAGATGGAGATCACCTGTCCTTCACAAAGGTTAAGGCGATTGATACCGGGACAAACGCACAACGTTACACTTTTTTCCCTGTGTAATGCTAGCTTTACAATGCACCAATACTACTACAATCGTGTGGCGCTCCGTATCGTTTTATTGTGGTGTGTCTGCTGTTTACCGGCTTTTCCGATTCTGTTTAATTATGGTCGCACGATAAACAGACCGTGTTCCGAACAGTGTTGTTTGTTGTTTCTCTACGGGAAGTGTTCTCACGGTACGGCGAAGAGGGCGAAGAACGGGGTTGTTGTTGAGTTTGAGTTGAAGAAAGACGAGTTTATTTTGTGGCCTCGTCGTGCTGCTCGTGTGTTTGTAACCGAGCTACAGAGCTGTACTAGAACTGATAACGAACACACATACCGTCAATAACACAAGGCGTAAATAAATGATCTATTGCAACACAGTGATAGGGCTGTTGTGTTGGGGTTTTTTTTACCACAATCGAAACATAGCGATGGATTTAAGTTATCTTTCAAATTCGATAATGTTTTACCTTTTCTACCCTGCTTTCTACTTTATGTCGTGTAATAATAGTGTTGAATTTAAGCTGAAATGATGGCCACGGTGTCACATTTTTACATAAACGCATGTGTCTCGAGTTAAAGCATTCAGATGTTATTTACATCTCACGGACGTACCTGTGCATGAATCATTTGCGTAAACGCCACCGCACGCGCAAAAACACGTGGCCATGAAAGTGCACGTGTTTGGTATCGTACGAAAGTTTTGTTTTTAGCCTTCACGCAACGCCTGCCAGGCAAAACTATGCTGTTGTTTTCTTCTTCACGTTATTGCTCTGTAAGCAATGGAAACGTTCTTTGATAAGGTTTTTTTAAAGGTGTAAAACATAACTTTCGGTGTAAGATGTACATTATGGAGACGCCTGGTGCAGTGCTTATTAGGCATGTGTTTTGTACATTCATCATAATTAACACTTATTTTCTGTCTTTTCTCCCTTCACAGTGATCTCTTCTTGCATCTCAACGAGGAAGCACTGTCCGAGAATGGGTTTGCGATACAGTTCGCACTCGTATTCTCTTCCCGCCAGCTGGGCGATGTTTCGATCGATGGAACGAACATTCGCAACGCCATGATTGGAACGCTGCAGCGCAACTTTCTCGCCATCGAACAGTTGAAGCAGCAAGGTGGGGAACGTTTCTACAACTCCATCACACTGCTCGGCGAGTACTACAATCGCAAGATGGTGGCCCTTGGCAGTCGTATTAAAATTCTCGGCCAATCGTTACTGCTACTGCTAACGTCCGAGCTGGAGCAGGAGATCAACAAAATTTGTCAGCAATCGTCAACGCATCGGCTCGATCCAGGGTTTGCCAAGGTGCTGCTACAACAAATCACACTTAATGGTTCCGTTTGGAAGGAGGATCATCGGAAGGAAGCGAATGATCTGCTGTACACGATGCGCAAGGCGCTGATAGTGATACCGAATCTGTGTGCACCGGCGAAAGCCTTCCTGCTGATGGCACTGGATATGTACAATGGAAATTTAGTCAATGAATTGCTCGATAAGCTGTACGGGAAGTATCTGACCGAACCGAAGGGTAAAAGTAAGGAGGAAAATACATCCACTGTGGTAACCGGGGACGTATCCAATGATCCTAGTGAACCCTCCACCACGCACAATCAGACAGCAGCTGGTGAGAAGAGCACGGAAAAGCAAGGTAAAAAGGAATCCGAGAAGGATGCACCGGTGCAGAAGCCTAAAGGAACTAAATCTAGCACAACTGCCCGCTTGTCCGGTGGAAGTAAAGCAGCAAACCAGAATCTTACCACAAACGATAAGGAAAACAAACGTCGTACGACACAAACGTCGAAGCCAGCAGCTCCAGCACAGAAAACATCTCCAAAAGCATCCACTGGCCGTTCGATTCGTGTGCACGAGGACGGAAACATTGTAGCTACCATAACGCGCGACACACCAGCAACGCCAACGAAGAAGCAACCTCCTGCAGTAGCACAACCAACACCACCGCCGCCACGCTCTCCAACGAAAAAAGGGCTATCACCACGTATGGAAAAGCTAGCGGCACTGCCGAAGATCACGATCACCGGTGCAACACCTTCGCCCAAGCGAACGCAAGACAAACCATCCGCCCTGTCTCCGCGGGCCGTTCTGGGTCCGTCGATAGCGAAGCAGAAGCCACATCAACCACCGAAAAGCCCTTCCCACAGCCGTGAGGGACAGTACGGGGCGAGGAATGGGTCGGACGTTTCGCGAGTGCGACACGATCGCAATGTTCGTGGGGGAAAAGGAACGAAAGATGTAAGCTCACCGGTCCATAATATTCACCCCAATGAACCACTTCCTCACATCGAACCCGCAAACGAGGTACCTAGCAGTGCGACCCAAACTCCAATTGTGGAATTCGAGTCGCCCAAACCCTATCTTTGGTCCGAACAACCCGAAGACGATCATAGTTATGATTGGAGCTATATGCCACCATCAGAAACCGACAAGACGGCAGATTGTACTGCTGCAGTGACGGGTGACGATACTAGGAAGAAAAAGGAGGTCGATTCTGCTAGAGCTAGAGTGTCAAAGTCCAAGTCCAAAGTGCAACCTTCCTACTTCCGTGAGGAAAATGTGGAAAATCTCACCTGGGATGTACTGATTCCACTGGACGACGAATCGCCCCAGAAGGTGAATCCGCACACCAAATCGTTCCTATCGTTTTTGGCCAGTGAATGATTTCGTTCCCGGGGAATGTTTCTACTGATGAAGCCTTAGAATAGTATTTTTAGCAAAACACGACAAGCGCAAACGGATTGTATAAAAACAAAAAAAAAAGCAACAAAAAAGCAAAGTATCTAGCATGTAAGCTTAATGGAACGAGCATTTAGTGATGATGTAGGTTAAGCGAGTGTAATTTGTAGAAACTGTACAAAAACTGTCCACGACATTACGTTAATATTACGCGATTTCGGAATGTGGATGAAGCAGAACAACAACAACAACAACAACAAAAAAGGAAAAGAAATATAAAATTGTCTTTTGATAACAGAATGACTATTCTTGCTTTGTTTTACTACTTATCACGGCGCTTTCTTTTAACCTTTCTATTTTCCAGTCCACTTGCATGCTCCCTTTGCGTTAGTTACTACTTTTAAAACGAACTGTTCGTTTGGTACGTTTCTGCTATTTCTGTAAAAGCAGCATTTAGTTGCGCGCGTAGTTGTTGTGAATTTTGCAGAAACCGTTGGCGTTTCGTGACACTGTGGTAATGTTTTTCTCTTGTCCTGTCCATCCCTTTCAATGCATCTTGATGTGTATTAAGTTTTGTTTTAATTGGTTATGAATCATTTTGCCGATAGTTTTTCTTAACATACTAATTTACAATGGTAGTCAACAACCGACGGTGTGTCCCCTTGCACTGAGAGAAGCTCATTCGTATCGCTTTACAGCTGCTAGCTAGCTGTGTGAATACTG
>KB682268.1:0-17371 GCA_000349165.1 Anopheles christyi | reverse complement strand
AACAGGAAGGAAAACTAAACATATTTCAACACTGCTGGATTACGGTTAGCAAAACGGGCGGAACCTGATTAGCACCAGCTTATTCGCAGCCTACGAACGGCTGATGGAGAGTTGTAGAGTTGGAAACATAATTATCTATTGATTGAACAGGAAACGCTTAGGCTATTCCGTGGTGCGGGAAAATAAAAGAAATGTGCATCAATTAGAATGGAAGAGGGAATAACAAGTTATGAAACTTTGTGGTGTTTATTAAAAGGACAGTAAAATGACATTTTATTGGAGTTATATAACATAAATTAAATGATCTTTTATTTTTTACTTTCCTCGCTTCCATACTTCAATAAGTATGACCTCACTGTATTATCTCTGATATACTCTCTCTGATTGATTAATCAATCAATACCCCTTGATGCCTTGGGCCCTTTGTTTAACTATTAATAAATACCTTCTTTTTTTTTCAAACCTACCTTTCAACGATTGTACCCAGCCACCAAAACAGCTGATAAATTTACACATAAGCTACGATTGTGTCGTAACGCAGGTCGGTTTCCTACACGGTTTCCACACGAAAGGGAATTTTGCTCCCGCGCACCGTCAGCGTGGAGAAGACATAATTGGGTTTAGGTTTGGAGGAAAAAGCTTAACCACCTCCCACCACCACCACACTATGTCACGCAACCACCCACATCGACGGCGGCGGCAAATGGGCACGGCAATGCAGCGACGGCAGGACTAATTAGTAGCCGCGTAAACTTTTCGGGCCACCGCAATGACGAGCGTGCACGCATCGACCGATCGTGCCTGTGGTAACCGATCCGCGCTGAACGTCCCGTGCTGCATTTCGGATGCATTACAATCGATGCCGGTGCGATCTATACGCGCTGAGGGCACATTATGTGGATCACCGGGCATGCATCGTGGCACATAATCGTTTCACGTCCTATTTACACGGTTTATGGGTAAGCGCAAAAAATTGTCGAGCCAAGCTCTCGTTTGGGTTTGTGGTTGTGGGTGAGCAGTGTCGGTTAAATGGTTCAAATTTTAGTGCAATTTTATTGCAAAAAGCTTTCGGCTTAATGTTGGGTCTTGGAGGTGAGAAATTGTTTTTATGCGAAAGAACAGTTTTGGCAGACGTCATATACATTAAGTATATCTTGCTTTGCACCCCTTCGAGTCAAAACTGGTTGAGGCAAATTTTATAAGATGTTTGTTAACGAGAAAATAAAAAAAAGTCCAACATTGCAACTACAGTATGCAGCTACATGCAAGCTCATGTTTGACCTCTTTTTTTAGCCGATCTTGTGCGCAGAGTCAGCACCTTGCATGATCTTCTCACGGCTTTTCGTAGCCAGAGCTCATCCACTTTCAAAAATACTTTAAATTGTAACGCAGTTACTTTTACTTTCCTCCTAAACAACTAAAGTCGATCGCAAGTGCATCCCTTATTTGTGTTCTTCTTTCTTAAACTGTCCCTTCTGTTTCCATCTCGCATTGGAAACCACCGGTGCAAATGCAAATGTAAAACAAAAACCCCCCGAATACTACGTGGGTGAAATGGATCGCTTTACGGTTGCGCAATGGCTATTCGTAGCAATTTTCTTCTCCACTGTTCCTGCTCGATCCTAGGCCATTGGGGAAACGGGGGGTGAAAAATGAACAACTTCTCGCCGGTACCAGCCACCAAACGACCCTTGCTCATGCGCTGTTTTCTTTTTTCTTCTTCCTAGCTACACATCGTTCCAATTTCACGTTCACTTATCCACGCGGATGTCTAGGTCGAACGGGAACAGGTATGGAAAATGTTCAAATTTCCCTTTCCATCGTCCAGATTGCAACCACTACAACCCCACAGTCCCACGGATTACACGCTAATGCACTTCCGAAAATGCACGTACAAACTGGCCTGCACAATCACAGCGAGATGCATCCGAGAAACAATAGGTTAGGTTTTGCGTTAAAAAAGAGGAGAAAGAGAGAAGAGAAAAAGCTGTGCGAATGCAAAGCTGCACAGAAAAGCCTGCTAGTGCTGCCTGCTGTTGCAATTGATATTCCTCCGATGATGCAACTTCCATCACGCTCGCGGATCAAGCGAAGAAGATAGTAGCGGAAAAGCCGCTCGGCAACGAGAGTGAAAGAAAGTGCAGACGCTGCGCCGAAAGTGGGCTACACAAGTACGTCCGAGAAGTCATTAGACAGGCAAGGCGCATAACTCCCCACCGGAGTGTCGCCTTTTCCTTACCCATTGCCATCGGCTTCCGCCTACTTTGTTGTAATCTTTTCTCTCCCTAGCCGTTTCCCTCCCAAATGAAGACATGATTTGTGGGACATCGATCAACTGGTTCCTGATCAAGCGATTGGAAGATCCTATGGGGAGTGCACGCGCACACACGCACCACACCACATCTGCCAGTTTGATCCAGGGTGGGGACGGAGGAGGGGAGGGGATGGGGAACGTTAAAGTAATGCGATAGTATTGCAGCGGAATATAGCCAATTTATTACTTCTGATTTACATAACGTTCCGTATGCGAAAAAGATGCGAGAAAATAGGAAGTCCACTGTGATGTGTTTGGCTGGTTCGTGCTGCACATACCGATCCACGCACAGCACCT
The DNA here is from genome assembly GCA_000349165.1 of Anopheles christyi. NCBI lineage: Eukaryota > Metazoa > Arthropoda > Insecta > Diptera > Culicidae > Anopheles > Anopheles christyi. Next base: position 14,760 of record KB682268.1, on the reverse strand, counting down.
TTACCCTGTGGGTGCAAAGGAAAGGATAAACGGTTTTTTTAATGCTTTCCGTTACTTGTTGCGGATCGATTAGTGGTTCACGGGGTAATTTGTTGGTTGGTTATAATCAAAAGAGATCTCGCTGGGTCTAGAAGTTTTTTCAGAGGGAGCAGTTTTTATGGAACTGAATTTGAAGTAAATTGAAAGATAATACGCAAAAATTTCGTTCATGGTAGACATTTTCACCGCGTTCCTAATGCTATGCACAACATTCCAATTAGCAAATCGATGATAATGCATCCGTCTCTCTCTCTCACCTTTCTCTATACGCTTTCTCGCTCAAAGTGAACGCAGCGTGTTTGTCTGATTTTGTTGCTTGGGTAAATCAACGCGAACGTGTGTGCGATGTTTTTATTGCCGGTCATAACATCGAATACACACTCTGCGCTTCACACGATGGTGCTAGCACCTTGGTCGCTACTGTTATTGTTAGCTTTACTAATATGACGACTATAGTGAGTTTATTTGTTTGTAAGCAAGTGAAAAATGTTGAAATATGATTGTTTTCATTCGTTTCATTAGGATACGCTGAGTATGGTAATGCCAAAGAGTGCCGATTCCATCATTAACGAGCTCATATATGAGTCCAAGATTGTGGGCACTATGTGTACGATTGGGAAAAATGGCGCTAAATTCGTGGCGATGCATAACATCGAGGATCGCTTCCACACCGGCTACGGCGATCATCCCGACGAGGCAAAAGCGAATGCAGACGAAGCGACGCTCAAGTATTTGGCCTCTCAGAATATTCTCACCCATCAGCAACTTGCCTCGTACGCACTGTATCGACTAGGGAAAGATTGGCCAACCGTGGCGGTTATCGCGTCAAATGCCGAGCAGGGAGATCTGCGCTCGAGACTGGACGAATTGTACTGGAACACCGTAAGTTGATCATTGGGTCCTTTTTTGTTAGCTCATCCGCTTGAGACTCGTGCAGCCGATTTGAGAAGTTTTGTTTCATTATTTCGACAGGTTAATGCGAGACGACGTCCACGATCGCCTGATAGTGCATCGTCTGAAACAGGGACCGGCAGTAAAAAACGAAAATTACCATCCGTTTCGGAGGTATGTATTGGAAGTACTACAATTATTCTCTAGTGACTAAAACGAATCTAAAATTATTCGAAATAGTCCTTTTCGGGCTCTTTCAAGCAGGAACCGGGGTCGGACCAGCTACCGATACAACCCACCTTAGCAGTGAATGAAACTGAGGAAACGGGGTCGTCTGGAAGTGCAGAAAAGCTCATAAAACAGGTGCCGCTCCCTTCTAATGCGGAAGAAATGCATCCATCGGTCCTGTTAACGAAAGTGAGTACAAACCCCTTACCCTAGACGAGTCTGAAAACCTTTTCTTATGGCACCTTTATTCTCCTCCAAGATGCGCCCGGGTCTTCGAATTCATGATCGTCGTGTCGGTGATGAGTGGGTGGCGACGGTTGACATTGATGGGCAAGAGTTTATCGTAAACGCTGAAACGAAAAGGGAAGCTCGAATGCTAGTTTGCAAGTACGTTTGTCAGGAATTCTTTGGAGTAGATTCAAAGTATACGCTCAATGGACAAATGTAAAAAAAAGTCGTTCAAATTAAATTATAATTTTTTTTCTATTCATTTTTTTTTCTATACATTGTTGAACTATTGTTATGAATAAAAAGAGCATTTATTGTTGTTAATTTTGTGCTTGTAGTTTTGTTCATACAATCGCGTACGTCTGACTCAACCATTGAGTGGGCAAGATCACACTCAACTCAGCTGAACTCAGCTGTTCTTATGACTAGCCATGCTTCCATGTCTCTGATAAACAGCTGTCGTTATCAATAGTGTCTAGTAGGGAAAGCACGAGTGCGGTTTGTTCGTTAGTACTGTTTGCAGATTCGCCGGTAGAAGACGTTGTTCAAGCTACATGTAAGCAATGTGACTGTGGCAAAGTGTAGATTGTTTAGTAGTGCTTTTTTTACTGTAAACAAAGGAAAGGTGTTGCTGTAATAATTTAAAACAATGATCGTTCTACTATTATTCACATTCCTATCCACCGTGGAAGGGTTTAATTTATCACCCGACGCCAATTACGTCTTCAATCAGCCCGTTCTAAAAACGTTTATACGACCGACACGCAGTTCGTACTTTGGATTCTCTGTCAACCTGAGAACTAGCGGGTAAGTCACTTATTCATTACGCTTCCCGGAACCGGGAACAGGGGGTTTTAAGAGCGTGTGTACATGATTAAACCAGAAGGAGAATTTGCGATAAATATTGCGTACCCTTGACGGTTCTGTTCTGTTTGAAAGGCTTGCACAAGATGAGTAATTATCTTTTAGAGCAATGTCCAGATGGTAGCGGTTGTAGAGAAGTTGAGTAACGTGATGAGACATGAAGAAATTGGTCGTATGGTTATATCGTTTACTATATATGAGAGTGTGTGAAGATAAAGAGAACTTTGACCTTCTTGTGATAAGTAACATAAGCAACACATATGCTGATAGTATTGTGTTCACTTTCTCTGTAAGGTAAAGTGAATTATATTTCTTATACATTCTACCAATATTCTTTTGTTTTTTCTTCATTTTAGAGTCTTAGTCGGTGCACCACAGGCACAATCCGATCTAGAGTACCAACGAAACATCGACGAAACCGGTGCCATTTACAAATGTAGCTTTGAAAACCTCACCGATTGTGTCCCTTACCGTCTTGATCGGCAGGGTAACACAAACTACGAGGACTACTACACTAACCATCCCGAGATTCGGTCGGAATTAAAGGAACACCAAATGCTCGGAGCAACGGTGGATGGGCTCGGTTCCCATGATGGATGGTTCGTCGCCTGTGCACCTCAGCTTAAAGGCAACACGGGAATAGCGTATCTGCTGCACGGAATTTGCTACCTTACGGAAGGTGTAGAAGCCACTGTAGAGCCGAACAATTTGTTCAAAATAAAACCACTGCGTGTTAAAGGTAGGTTTATGACGAGTATATGGCAAATAGGAGTTATTAAAATAATTTCCTTTTTGTTTTAGGTCAACAACGAAGGTATGGAAAGAGCTACAATTATATGTACGGTGAGCAAGGGTTCAGTCTACACGTCACAGACGATGGCGATGAGGTTCTGATAGGTGCTCCCGGAGTGATGGATTGGCGCGGAACGGTTCTACGCTATCGCCAGCAAACAGCAGTGATGTCCAGTAATAGTCCATCCAGCCGAAGAAATGTCTATCTAGAATATAATCGTGCGCGACGCTTAACACACGAAACTGTCGTGCCGAATCCGATCTACACCAACATACCGACTAACTCATACTTCGGCTATGCGGTCAGTTCGGGACGGTTTCTAGGCACACAAAAAATGCTGTACGTGGCCAGTGCCCCACAGGCTAGGAGTCAGCACGGTGAGGTAATCCTTTTTGACTATGCCGACAACCGCACCATCTGGGAGACGGTGATCGTTCGCTATCGGACTTTTGTGGGGCAACAGTTTGGGGAGTACTTTGGTTACGCGCTGCTAACGGAGGACGTTAATAGTGATGGACTGCCGGATCTAGTGATCAGTGCACCCATGCACAGCCGTACGAAGGAGCACGATAATGGTGCCGTGTACGTGTTTTTAAACGCTGGTGATTTGAACTTCGAGCTGCAATATAAGCTGATGAGTACGTACGAGCTAGGCGGAAGGTTTGGTACGAGTCTGGGGAAGATTGGTGATCTCAACAGAGATGGATATGGTGGTACGTAAATTGGTTTACGAGTTAGGTAGAATTCGACATGCAATCGTTCTTCTTTTTTTAGACATTGCGATCGGTGCTCCGTTTGAGGAAGATGGTGCCGTGTATATCTTTCTCGGGTCGGCAAATGGAGTGCAGAGTCGTCCCAGTCAACGGTTGATTCCAACGCCTTCACTATCTGAAGCACCTTCTAAACACCCATACATGTTCGGACACGCTCTTTCCCGCGGCGTGGATATCGATGGTAATGGTTACAATGATCTTGCCGTTGGAGCGCCAAACGGCGAGGCTGTGCACGTGTTCCGATCGTACCCAATCGTTAGAATTGAGGCCAGAATTAATTCTACCAAGCGAGAACTTCCTGCAGAAGGCGGTATCTTCGAAATAGCAGTCTGCTGGTCTACAGAATACCCAGCCGGTGTACCATTTCCTGTAGCATTACAGTACACACTCGATGTAGACAGCCAGATGGGTCGCGCATCGATCAGCAATCGAAGATCACCAGAAGGTCCTCACGAAAGTGTAACAATAGCCGGTGATCCCACCTGTCTGGAGTATAGTATCGTTGTGAAACCATCGCCAACCACACTGTACAAACCAATCGCCATTGAAGTGGAGTTTGGAATAGCGGCAACGGCAACACCACCGAAAGGTGGCCCCTTTTGTGCGCACTGTGCGATTCTCGATCCGGATGATGTTAATCGCGTCCAGGAACGTATCCCATTCAAAACGGGCTGCAGGAAGGAGGTGTGTGAAACGGATCTTAAAATTACAAACCTCCGTTGGATCGACATCACACCACCGTTTGTGGTGGGAAGTGCTAAAAAAGCGACCCTAGAAGTCGACATTGAAAATGCGGGTGAAAATGCGTACCTTCCTCAGCTGAATGTAACCGCCCCTTCCTTTCTTCGGTTGGTGCATCCTTCACCAGAATGTTTGCAAACATTGGCGTTGCATGGTCAGATTAACATTCTGTGCGGTTTGAATAATGGTTTACCGTTAAAAAGCTTTTCACAAATTAAGCACTCACTAACGTTTAATGTGTCACAAGTGCAGACAGGTACAGTGTTTCTGGAACTACGCATACAGGTTTTAACTACCAGCAAAGAACAGTGGCCACGGGACAACGAAGTGGAGGAAAGGCTGCTATTGAGGGAGTTTAGTCACATTGACATTGTGAGGTAAGTCTTTTTGTATATCCCCATGTTTTGTTTATTTAATACTTATCATAATCATCCCCTTTTTCATTTCAGTAAAACATCACCGCGTGAAGCAAACCTTGAAACAGCCTACCTGAACGTGTCCCAGCTAGTGAAGCTTCACAACAATGGACCAAGTACGCTAAGCGGTGCTCTATTTCTTGCCGACATTCCGCTCAGCTACACACCAACCCACTTGGGTGGACAGAAAAGCTGTCAAATTGTACGGCTCGCAGACATAACCGTTCGAAGCAGCTACAACGAAACACCGCTAGAGGTGGACTGGATTCAACCGGCCGCTGGGAAAGGTTTGCTAAAACAAACGTTTGCATTTTACGCGAAAGTACGACCAGAGCAGTATCAACCGCAGCAAGGAGGTGACGATGTTCCTAGTAACATTGAGTATTCTGTGCCCACTAATGTATATGATCCGGAAATGCCGGATGAAAAGTACCCGTATTCATATGCGCTGGAAAGGAGCAGTCACGACGGTGCACGCCAGAAACGTTCCAACCTTTGGCTGCAACCTACCCGGCAAAGCTTAGTGTCCATTCAGCTAGATGAACTGCCCACCCTTCGGACCGTTTACTTCAACTGTGCACAAAACCAATCGAAGGTAGAGTGTTTGCAGCTTCAGATATGGCTACCACCGTTCCCCGTCGCTAACAAACCCATCTATGTGGAGCTTCAGTACAGGCTAAACCAGAACGCAATCGAAGCGTGTATGCGCGAACAGGAAGACATTTTTGTTGTGCAGGTTTTAACCGATCTAGTAAAACCTTTGGACGAGCAAAAGGAAACTTTTCGTATTGCAAGGAACCACCCGTACACGGTGGTGTATCGGGATGTTAACGTCAGTACTCCGATCTGGATCTATGTATCCTCATCGTTCGGAGGACTACTGCTGTTGGCCGCTATCACCTACACGATGCATCGGATCGGATTCTTTGAGCGTCACATGAGACAGGAAATGGAGAAAATGAACCGTGAGGTATGTAATGACTTTTGATGGTTAATTTTGTTTGATTTTTGAAGATGTCATTGTTTCATTGCAGAGCTGTATCTTAGACAGTACGAGCGATAAGGACGATGTCATAGAGGAGGTTTCTGAAATATGAAACGGTAATGTTTAATATTTTTTTATAGTTAAACGATTATTCTCTCTTTATTTTAAAATGGATATTAATTTATGTGATTGCAATTCGTTTTCTTTTTTATACCAATATAACATAAATCTGTACTATGTGTACACACAAATTTGTGATTTTCTCAAACTTTCATGCGTCACCAAAACAAAAAGAGAAAGAAAATGTTGTAATGAACATTCTTTCCATTTAATTCAACTGAATTTATTTGGAAAAACGTTCGTACCATGTTGTGCTTCGTTCATTCATAGTGCATCGTTCTTTGATCTCAAACTGTTCTTACTACTACTAAAACTTTATCGAACATAACCCGAGTTTTCGTTTATCCATTCTGTTTTCCCGAGGGCTGTTGACGACAACGTAACAATATTATTTTGATGCATGTTAAAAATCATTTCCTTATAACAGCAAGCTGTACACACCCCTTCCAGCGATTCGATTGTAAACCTTTTTGGTTTTTCTTTTGTTCACTCCTGTTTTTTTGCAGTACAACCCTTTTTATTGTGTTTTAACGACTTCTACCATGTTTCACATTAGTTTTTACCATCTGTTTAACCTGCATCCTATTTTCCTTTAATTTATTATCAACAAATCCCAACACGATCTCGTTTTGCAACTGTTGCATGTGTCTGTGTGTTTGTCTCATTTATTCAAACATTGTTTAACTGCATTATTGTATAAACACACCATTCGCACTATCTATTTGGGGCGCGATCGATACTTCCTCCATTTCCGAATGTCACACTGATTTCATTTAATAATATTGTCACATTTTAGTACAACTCATGTAGGATGTTGGATGATTGCATCGTTAATTTTGTTGTAACGTAAACACACAGGGTTTATTGTGCGGTAGAGAACATCGAAATAAAATTGTTAACACGTTTAATTACACAATACCGAAAATTGCACCAAAATAATTAAAACTTTAGGATCGAAAACAAAAAAAAAGCCTTTGCGTCTAAACGGTTATGTCAAAGTTAAGTCGTCTTTCACTAAAATTATTATTAAAGCTTTTCGGCTATTAAACGTAATTACTTAGCGTGTATAAAGTGCTTGGTCGTGTAAAGAAGAAGAAAAAACGGATTGCAGCCTAATTGCAAACCTCCGTGATAAGTACCAGAGCAAGCAGAAAAGAAGATCAAACAAAAGATCGTCCTTTTCAAGCACTTTTTTATGTATTTTATGGCAGTTCCTTTTTCAATACGTGTTTGACACGCTATTCCAATCATCAAATAAGCATCGTGGCTTAAACTCAAACCCTTAAACTATATATATACTTAAGAAGAGAAAGGTATCTCCAAGCAGCTGGCTCGCTTCACATTTAGCTGAATGTATTTACACACCTCTATCTATTTTCGACTGTTAAAGGCTTAAAAATAGAATCCAAAGGAGGATCAATTTAGGATGATTTTATTGTGTTTCTCTCTCAGTTTCACGCTGTCTCAGGCGAGCGTGCAATGCAGATCACTAAATTAAACGATTTAAATTACACAATAGTAGTGGGAACTTACATAGAGCCTGTTCACTAAAAGTGTTATATCTAGACTGTGGGAGCTTCTGATCGGTAGGAAACGTTCAACTGTTTGATATGCACAGTTGCATTTGCTGGTGAGGAGGATGATGCATAAATAGATTTAAAATTGTTGAGATACGATCAAAATGGGTAATTTTCATCAGACTGTTGAAATTTTGAATTTCAATTTAAAAAACAAATCATATGCAGAAGATTGAGGATGGCAAACAAAAATCGCCAACGCTCCGTACATAGTTATCATAGACGCTCTTGCATTACGGTGTTAGTAAGTACTTGTGTGTACTTTACTCATAAGTACTTTCTTTCAACAATCGCAACCATCATCCTCATCATTACCGTGCATTCAAAGCAAATTTTCGTTCGAAAAAGAGCGTTCCCTATTTTCCCTCCCTTTCCCCCATCACACACGCTCACCATCTAGGCTAACATTTACCTCGATCGGAGGGTACAACTAAAATCAGCACATAGTTTCATTGAACGGCGGCTCGGTATCCTCGTCCGTGCTGCTCTTAATGTTTGACGACAGCTTCGCTATTTCGTCCTGCACCAGGTTCGTGCTGATGCACGGTATCGGTCCCGTTGCATCCCTCGGTACCACCTCCTCCGTGCTGGTGGAGCTGCTCTCCTTCAGCTGGCTCAGAATACTCTTTGGTCCACCGCCCAGCACGCTCAAACTATCGCTGAACCGGGTGGAGCGTGGTGGTTTGTTCGGTATCGCCACCGTACCCGAGCCGGCCGTCCGTTCTAAGCCCTCCGGAATGGAACCTCCGCCCCCGCCACCACCAGCACCCTCCTTGCTACCTCGTCTGTCTTTGCTACATTTCAACACGCCCGGTCGCATGTCGGCTGCGGCCGAGCTACTACCGAGCGATGAGGTGCGTATGGTCTGGAAACCGCCACGTTCACCGTCCGACGCTGCGGAAGCTCCAGCAGCTATCGGCGGTCCTGAAACCATTTCAATTACGGTTGAGTTGAGGCTCGTCTCGCCATCGATCGACAGATCGTTCGTGATCGACGAGTTGTCAATGTTGAACGAACTGTTCGTTTCGTTCGAGCTTTGCTTGATGAACCGGTACGGCTGCAGCGAGTACTCCGTATCGGTGCTGGAATTTTTCTGCAAGCTTTCGCACGACTTTTTGTACAGCCGGCTGGCACCACCACCATCGCACACGGTCGGATTAAGGAACGTGGACTGCATATACTGCGAGTTGCGCGGTGAGTTCTGGCTCGATAGGGAAAGCGGTGAATTTTTGGAATCACGCAACGAGTTCCGGTTCGACGCTGGCTGGCGTTCATTTTTCATTGCAAAATCCTCCTGCCCAAGGCTGCTGTCCGCTAGGGAGACGATGTTCGACTTCGACGGTGTTACCGGCAGCTCGATCGCCGTTTCGCGGCGTAGCATTTTACGCGGTCCACCATGATCTTCCGGCTCGGTATCGTCAAAGTACTCGTCACTGTCCTCGAGTGAGCAGCGCGTTTGAAAGAGCCTTTCCATCATCATGTAATCACTGTCCTCACACTCCTTCAGGTGTTGCTTCTCGATCAGGGCGGCAAATTCGGGATTTGTTAGCTCGTTTACATTCTTCGTACGATCCTCTGCAAACAGGTAAAGGAACAATTGGAGAGTAGCGTTAGGAAGGAAGTGCAGAACGGTTTGAAAAACTACAATCCCTACCCCTTAAGGAACTGGTGGGAGATGCTATCATATGGCAAACACTCTCGAGCTCATCCGTGATGGAGGTGTACTCGGTGTGTATTTGCAGCAGAAGATGGCGTCCCTTTGGAACGGTACGTTGTACAGCTACGGCAAAGGAAAACGAAACGTTAGAGCGCATTTCATTATCATCAAATTCCTACCTCGCAGCAACTTACGTTGATCGTTTCCACTATCGGGTTCCGATTGGGTAATACTGTGCTGTCGCTTGGAGAAACCCATCTGATACAAGCTGGTCTGCGATTTGTTAATATCAAACCCACCACCCGACGCACTCTCTGAGTTTCGACGTCCTCCGATACCACCGCTGCCACTGCCCGCTACTCCCACACCGATCGTCTGTACCGTACCTCCGGCTGTACTGGTCGTCACCGTTGGTGCCGGACCACACATGGACGAGTTGCGTCTTCGTCCGGCCCGATGCCGTAACCCTTCATAGCACGGTTCAACCATATCGTCCAACGACTCGTCTCCGACAAGCGTCCGATCATCCGCACCTTCCAGTGGCGTCAGCGTGTCCTTACTCTCCGTACTGGCCGTATCCTGGCGAATGCTCAGGAACGGTGGTGGTTGTGGCGGTGGTGGTGGCGATGGTTTCATCACTGTGCCAACCGGTTCTATCGGGGAGAGATTCTTGGGAACGCTACCGACCGGGAACATTTCCGAGTCCTCCGAGCGGATGGAAAATTTGCGATCACGCTCAAGATGTTGAGAGACCTGGAATGCCGTAAAAAAATAGTTATTAGACTACTTTCCAACAACCACTGTTTTTTTAGTTGAACAAATTTCCCACCTGATCCGGCGACCGTTCCGCCTCACTTTCCTCGAGCACCGTCCGCACCTCCAGATGCTTCCCATCGTCAAAGATGTACGCATCCGGCCGTACCTCCGTCAGTGATCGGTTAAACTTTTTGCGCTGCGTCGTTGGTGGCGGCAAGATGTAACTATCGCTCTCCGAGATCGTTCGCGTCCGATTATCCATTATCATCCCAGCCGGCATACCACCGATGGGGGGCGGTGCATTACCACTCACATTGCCAGTCGAACCCTGCGTATCGTTCATGAGCGTGTGGGCCGACATGAACCGATGGATCACATCCAGATGGTTCAGTATCTGTTCAGCCGACTCCTCCACCTTTCTCAGCCGAAACTCAATGTTCTGTACCGCGGCGCTCTGGATGTTTTCATTCTGATTTATGTCCTCGATCTTTTGCGCCATATGGTCCACCCGTTCGTCGGTATTCTTTATCCGCTCTTCCGTCGACTGCTGCAGCAGTATCTCCTGCTCGCGAAAGTAACCCTCCACACACTCCTCCTCAAAGTCGTACAACCGTTCCATGTCTTCCTTTTCGAGAAACAGTTTCAACCCGTTATCGCGCGACTCCTGCAATCCTTTCGCTTTCCTGATCGCGTACCGTAGCAGGGAATAGAAATGGCAGAGCGCAATGAGCGGCGGCGGCAGGACCGGTTTCTGCTGGTACTCCATGACAACCGTGAAGCGCTGGAACATCCACACCTGATGCGAGACGGCATTCACCTCGATGAAGATGTTGTTAAACACGGCAATCAGCAGATTGATGAGCAAAATGTTCGCTATCAGCAGATACATCGACATGGCGATCGGTGTCACCCAATGACCTGTGCAGGAAGTAAACAGACGGAAGACAAAGCATGAGAGGGCTGTACTGCTTGTGTTGCATTTGACACGCTTGCCTTACCCGTTACGCACGGTGGTTGTGATGGGTCCTCGCCGCACGGTGGATCAATATCGTCGGCAAACACCTCTCCGTACAGCATGAAGTATGGTTGATAGTACACATCCCGCACCAAACGCCAGCTGGCATCGTTGTTTGGGAACAGGATCGCCTGTCGGCTTACACCGAAGCTCATCAACACTACCAGCAACAGCACCACGAAGTAAATCATGTTCTTCACCATCTTGCCCATCATCGTCACCAGTGGTCCTGTGGAAAAACGGGGATGGGAAAATCAGTTAGGAATATCCATATGTAAACATGATTCAATCTCCATGGTGATGGCGCACAGACGCTCTTTCGAGCTATCTCCCTCTCTCCCTCTTTCTCTCTCTCTCTCTCTCTCTAGTACTAATAGGTGTCCATAAAATAAACACATTTTGCTTGCTTGTCTTCTCTTGTAGCCATGTAATTAATATGTCAAGCGACTTCAAACCATTGCCATTCACCACTATTTCATCCTTGCAGGGACGGCTCTTTTACCTACCCAAATATTTGTTTACACCTAGAATGTTCAATATCCGCAAATACCAGTAGATGCTATCCACGCAATATATCACTCGACCGATGTCCATCGTGTACGGCCGCACCCGCAGTACCAGCCCGATAAAGAAAAATATGATTGCGGCTGCATCGCACGGGTTCCACATGTTCCAGGCCCACACCGAAAACTTGTGCCTAGGTGTGTGTGTGTGTGTGTGTGTGTGAAAAAGGGAAAGCGAAACGTTACAAAACACGCATTGATTAATGTTCCAAGTCCGTCCTTACGATATTGCCACCGGTTCGGATGATACAATCTCCCGTATCTTCTCACAGCCGAGTGTGGCGATGTAGGAGATGGCGTAGTACTCCTGCCAGCTTGGTGATTCCTCCATCTTCACCAGCACGGTGTACGTAAATAGGACGAGAAAAAACACGTACGCCATCTGTGGAAACAGTGTGTGGGGGAGGGGGGGTGGGGAGAGGGCGATGACAACAATCGAGAAATGTAAATCATGTGCAGTGGAGTAGGAATGGAACCACCGGGACTTACCGAATCGGCCCAAAACTTGGTAATGGGTGCGGTGTAAAACTCGTAGAATTTCTTTTTCAGCTTCAGTGGTCGCTGCTGCCGTCCATCACTATCGAACAGGTAGTCCTTGTACTGGGTGTTCTCCGAGTCGGTTAGTGAAACCTTGGAAAAGGAATATGGAGCATCGTTAAGGTAAGTGTTTATGCTTGTGGAAAGAATGTTTTTTTGTCTGCCGACGGTGCGTCACTTTATGTATCGGTCAAAACCGTGCAACAATCAAAAAGATTAGTTAAAACATTTGGCCAATTGTTACTGTTATTTACTTTGAACTATGCCAACAAGCAAGATTAGTACAGTTGCCAATAGCTTCAAATTAACAATTTTAATTTACAACAAAAAAGAAACAAATTATAATATTAAAAAATATATGTAAAACACTTTAAAACAGGAAAACTAAATACAATGTCCAAACACGAAATTAGTACATCAACCAAGGGAACAACTTTTTCAAATTAGGAAATAGATTTTTACTCAATTTTGTATCTTAGAACTTGTTAAAAAAAACAACAATTTTAACAAAATACCGTAAAAAGTAACATATTACAATAAATTATTACAATGTACAGCTATTTTACAACTATTCGTGATTTAAAACATGAAAAAGCAACCAATTGCAGTAGGTAAAAAGGCCTCTATTAATAGCTTGCTTTTCAACGCCTTCAAAACTATATTTACTCAGCAATACCGCACCAGCAATTTTTAACTACCAAACAAAAACAAAACTATTTACTTTACTAATCTACAGCTTAAACCGCGTAAGCATGAATGATAGGATAAAGCTACAAGTGAGCGAAGTCAGTTAAAACAAAACAAAATCCAGCGATGCAATTTTTACACTAGGAAAACAACCAAACTAACAATGAAATTTCATTCGGTTGGAATGTAAAGTAGTGATGCGGACTAACTTTTGAGCTCAAGCATCCGGTCAGACCTACCTATATATGGGGGGGTGGGATGGTAATCGAAACAGAAAGCTGGGTGTTAACTTCTAAAACAAAACACTGTTCTTAGTTTGTTTGTTTTTTTTTTTTTAGGAATTGAGCGGAACTTTTTGGGTTGGGTTGTGTTTTTCAGTGACCAAAAATGGTTTGTTGCGTGTAGTAATTGAAAGGGTGTGTTTATCAGTATCAGTGTTCACTTAACAAAACAATAAAACTTGTTTGCTGTGTTTATAGCTTGCAGTGTACTGATATGGTGCAAATGTGTTGCTTTACTCCTTTTGCTATGGAGGTAGTACTGTGTCTGAGGTACAGCAAAACGGAAAGGATAAAACCACTCATAGAACAGAAAGGCTGCATAAATGTGTTGACCGCAGTTTGGCATAACACTACACGCTAGGGAACAATTACAAAACTAACTAACTTTATGGAAAACACTATTACCAACGCGGTGAAGGGAAAAACGTTCGAAAACACTTTAAAATGATTTCCACCCTGCAGCTCAAACGACTGACCCGGCAACTTTTGGGATTTGTCATCCGGTTCGCTTTTGTCGCACTATACATATAAATATTCATCCCTTTGGACAGATAAAATACATTCCGAATGTGGGGTTGTCGGTCGTACGGAACAATGGGTCGAAGATCGTATTTACAACACAGCTGGTGGAACACAACTCTACAGGCCAAGGGGACGGGTGTTGCTCATTAAAAACCCCCTCTCTGAAACATTCGAAAGATCATGAAAGATAGCCTCGAACCGAAGCGTTTCGTCGGTCGCGAGCATTGGCATTTACATAAGCGTGAAATAGAGTAGAAGAGGCTTGCGTTATAAAACACAGTTTTCTCGACACACTTGCTTGTTGTAAGTGCGCAAGAAAGTACAGAAATAATTTTGAAGCTTTATAGCAGGGGATAGTAGTTACAAACATAAAAGCTAGAATATTTGAGTTTGCGACAACATTGAGGAACATTATGTATTCACACACGGACAGAGGGACACGAAAACATGGACGGGGTTTTTTGTTTTTTTGTACAAAATTTCCTTTTTAGGGTATTTTTTGTAATAGTTTTAAAAACTCGTAGAAGCGCTTACAAAGATGCAGATAATAGGGGGAAAAACATATAAAAAATAGTTTTACTGCAATTTCTCACGACTGTGTGTCTGTTTTATGGTGGAAAATGTTTTTGTTGTTGTTAACATTTGCACAAATATAAGAGCTAGTGGTGTGGGTGGTATGCTATAAAAATGAAGATTTGCGCTATTTTAATGAATAATTGCTTTACAAATTTAAAACCTTCTCAGTGTGCTACTAATTGTCGTGTGCATGTGTGAGTGCATCTTTTGTTAGTGTAAGGCAGAGAGACAGGATGAAACGAAAATGTAACATTAAATGAATGAAAGTGTAAAACGGGTTTAATCAACTGTATGATCTTGCTAGACAAATAAAAAAAGATCCCCAAAGAGGAGAAAAAATGATAAACGTGTAAAGGTTTTTTTGTTTTGTTTATTAGCACTCGGTGAAATATCCGATGAATCTTGTTTGCGCTATTAGGAAAATTAAGAACTCAAAAACAAAACGAAATGAAATGAAAAAAAAACACACACACAAACACACACTACACAGTCGACAGTATATACTTAGCGC
>KB682257.1:0-17512 GCA_000349165.1 Anopheles christyi | reverse complement strand
GTCTACCAGTGTCCGGCGTTGGAAGACTTGGAGGCACCAAAGCGGCAAACGTCACTGGATGGTGAAGGCATCAAGATCGTGATACACGATGCCGACGCTGGACCGCTGTGTGCCGCCAAACGAAGCGTACTGCTGCGACGAGATCCTTCAGACAAAGCGCATAGAAGTAGGGTCCACACACACACACACACACACACACACACACACATTCCCACCCTAGTATCGTTAATAGCGGCAGTCTTACTTATGAACCTTTTTTCTGTATCTTCTCATTCTCTAACACGGCGCAACAAACAAGCACGAGGATTTGGAATGCGTGTCGTCGGTGGCAAGACCGGTACCGATGGACGACTCTTTGCGTACATCGTATGGACCGTACCGGGTGGACCGGCGGAGAAAGGAGGTCTTCAACAGGGCGATAAGGTAAAATCGCCCATCACCGGTTTGTAACGATTTCTATTGCAACATGTTTTGGGGAAATTTTCTCTCCGACTAGATCCTGGAGTGGTGCGGTACCTCCCTGACAGATCGTAGCTTCGAGGAGGTATGTGCGATTATGGACCGCACCGGTGATACGGCCGAGCTGCTGGTGGAGCACGCAACCGACTTTAAGATGTGCGAGCTGCTCGACGAGGGCGGCATGGGCATGAACGTTAACTCGAACTACAGTAGCAGCAATTCGACACGAGCTTTACCGGACACTAATACGCTAGGATCAGGTAAGAGTCTCTCTGCTCACACCCGCTTACTTAACACCAGTGCATGTTGCTAACCCTTCTTTCTCTGCCTTTCTCGCAGAAAGTGAATCAACGGTGGATAAATCTCCCTCATCCCCAACCAGACGCAAATTGCCCAAAACACCGGTATAAATCTATCCATACGTTATTCCTTTCATTTTCTATCAAGTTGTTGTGCGTGCATATGCAGCCAAATCGATAGTTTTGCAACGCGCTCGACAAGACAAAACCCATACTAGCGAACTTGCAAAGAGCTACAGGAAAGGAACAATCTACTAAGCAAAGCATAATATCAACTACATTATTTAACCGTTTACAAATAGGCAGGTAGCGTAGTGCAATGTAGCGTAGCGTGTAGTAATAGCAGGAATGGAAGCAAAGTCAAACACTCCTGACGGCTTGGCATTGGCACTCATGTGAGGAAAAAAATGGTAACACGAACAATAAGGGCAAAAAATGGATTCCCTGTATGCCCCACCCAACAACCAACCCCACACACCATGCCAAAAACCAATTTTCTTCTTGATCTATTCTGACGTGTTGTACGGGGGCACTGGGTCGATAGATTTTCACCTATGTCTTGCACTTTAAACAAAAAAAAAGCCGTACCGAGGCTTCACAATACAATTTACGTTCTTGTAGTTAATTGATAAAACTAAACAAGTTGCGCTTTCAAAAGTACACAATCGGGTCTGCTCTCTGAATTTTCTGTACTGTTTATAGCCCGTTTACACGTGACTAGGATCGGGAGAGAGGCATGAACACAGAGAGAAAAAGAGTTCCATATTTTATATTTTGAGTAGTATAAGAACCAACAGAACATGGGGAAATGGATACAATAATCTATAAATAAAAGTATATATATATATATACATACATCAGTACTTATACTCACGCATACTATTATACTGAGAGAAGACAAGGATACTAACAAAAACACGCACACAACACACGCACAAAAACTCACAGAAGCGATGAGATTAGCCACACTAGCATGACATACAATAGGAATCAACTGAGTTGTTTTTAAACTAAAACAAACTTCTCGCTTATCAAAACTTGCGGTAAATTTTTTGGACACATGAAAACAGAAACAATGATATTAACTGAACAAGTGCATTTTCCAATTAACGATTGCAACAGCAACAATATGGATATAATGTTAAAGAAGAGGATTTAAGCAAAACTTTTTTTATTTAAACGCACCAACACATACACACAATCATACACAAACACACATAATAAGCTAAATAAAACAAAACAAAAATATCAAATTTGTGGATAATCTATTTAGAAAAACGTACTAAAACGATCAAAGATCTCAAAACTAGGACAATGTCACAGCGAGTCACTGAAGTCTCCAAACAGTCGTTCGAGTTGATCAGGAGTGTGAAGAGTACCAGAAAATAAAGAAAAGAACAAAAAAATGGAACAGAAACAGATAAAAAAGATACTGCAAGGGAAACAATAGAATGGTATAACTAAAAGGAGCGTAATTGGAAGAGATAGAGAGAGAGGGAGAGATATATATATCTAGAAATAGAGGAGGAAAGATAAAAGGGAGAGAGAGAACAAAAAGGTGGAAGAGGGAAACAATATTTCAAGTATAAAGGATACATAGTTGTCAGTAGCAAAATACAATTAAAAAAACATGAAAACGAAATTCAATCAATCACCAGCAGCTTGAGCATAAACAGAAAAGTAACAATGCTTAATGTATCGGTATTTCGATGATAAAAGCCCAATATCCTAATTATCATTCTAACATTGATTTTCCCCTTCGAAGAAGATGCCTACATTTAGGCGTATCAAAACGCACTCCGTAACGGTAACGTAACGTTGCTAACAGTCGCGTAGCGGTTACTTTACACGTGCTCAGCAGTAGAACTCACGAAAGAAAAGTGGTCAAACTGATCAGAACGAAGCTGCTGGCAGTTGATTGAATTTCATTTCCTTCTCGACGCCATCTGTATGTACCGCCGTTGCGTTGTCGTTTCTTGTTCTTTTTTGTATAACCCGTTGCGTACCGAAATACCGGCAAACCAGAAACAAGCGAGCAAACAAACATTACAATTAAATTGTATCCAGTAGGCAAATTAATTGCAGTAGAACATGTTGTTGTAGTTGTGTTTCTTTTATTCTATCGTTGTTGTTTTAGTTGTTACATACTGTCTTTATCTGCTGTCTTAAATGCAAAACCAAAAACAGTTTAAAAACAAAAGTATAAATCGCCAAACTCGTCATCTCATCTTCATCATCATCCATCATCACCTTCATCAGCACACCCACGCACACACCAAGGGGAATTGTTTTGCATAGACTTAGGATCCCCTAGAATGCGTGTGTGTGTGAGTGTGATTGGTATATCACTTCCGGTATTTTGTACACCAGTGCAACACATATTACACACTTCCAGTCCGAAATGGACGAGTGCGCGCAACGATTGCTCATCACCTCAATCGGAAGACACCTTCGTTGATGAGACAACCGGCGCACGGCATGGACAAGAGCACATGCAAAACACCTTTTCATTTGTTCATCGCCATTCTCGAAAAACCTTTTTCTATGCTGCTCTTATACTGGCTAGGCTGCTTACTCAATGCGCGCTCTCCCACTTTCCGAAGGTGCCATGCATTACATGAAAAATCGGCCTTCGATCGTGTTTCGAACGTGCGGAAATTACTTGCACACTCTATCCTGTTGCTCAGTTGCTAATCGTTGGTTTGTTTGTTTTGTTTTATTTTTAGACAGATTTTATCTATTATTTTGCCACAACAATCACCACCTTCGACAAGAACATCATTAGTTGCAGCTGAACGTGCTCTTCCGTATGCGCCACCCTTTATGCTGAGATACATCTAATCGATCGCCCCCGAGGAACAGAACAGCGCGACATGTGATTCGTTCAGGAAGAAATCCCCCCCACTCCTTTTCCCAGTACAGAGGGGTGAATGAGGAAGGGTGGTGGTGGGTTGGCTCGAGCGGGAATGAAGGGTGTAAATGATCGATAGTGAACAGTAGAGAATGCACTGCATCACCACCGAAAAGGGGGAGGTGACAGCAAAACAAATGCTCAAAAGCTCGTCTTGTAGTAAACGCCCTCGAACACTTCCTGCAATGGCACACTGTTTAGGTTTATTTTGTATTTTTCCTTTTCCCGTTCTGCCTAAAAAACACAAATACACACAGCCATACGTAATGTTGATGGCCACCTTACTGAACCACTACTCTGTTACTGCTACAACTCGCACATGCACCGCAAGATACCACTTTTTAGTAAACCAGTCACACGTTAAAATGCCCACTTACTCACACAACCAAAACATGCACCCACATCACTGGAAGGGTCAATATTTGGGATAAGGTTAGATTATGAACGATGTGCTTTTATTTTCCCATCGCTTACTTATTACTATGTGTGTTGTTTCATTCGCCACACCACACTATTAAACACACTGTTGTTTCTTGCGCCACACCACACTATTAAACACACTGTTGTTTCTTGCTCTGTTGTGTCGTTTTGTTATGTTTTTTTTCCTTTTTCGCTGTATCGGTGTCCTGTTTTTGTTTTGTTGTGTTCACAGCCCCCACTGGTCAGGCTTTAAACATACACCACCGCTTACAACACCGTTTACAGAAAGTCCTAGCTCTATGTTTCACCTGGAATGCCACTCATCCCATGGTACCGCTTTCTATATTGTTTGTTCGTTTGTTTTGCCCCCCGACACCGTTTGCCGATTTTTCCTTTGGAAACGTGTTACACTGTACGTTACGTTTTATTGAAAGTAAAGGGCTCAAGGAGCAACAATTACCCGCAACCTCACCCTCTCCTCCTTTCCTCACCAAGCTGTTTTGTGTATGGGTGGGTGGAGACGGGAAGGAGGGTTGTTACATTCCCAGTTCACAGTTTTGTTGTTGCTATTTTGTTAGGAGTATTCGTTAGTGTGTTGTTTTGATATGTTTGTTCCGTTTTTGTTCCGGCCGACACGTGCTGAAACATTTCCCACGGCCAGCATGCCCTCCACCCACCCACAATGATCACAGCGTGTGCATGATGCAAATTAGTGAAACAGCCAGACAGAAAGATAAGGAATAAAAAAGAAGAGAAAAGTGAGAAAGAGAGGAGGAGAAAGTCGAGGCAGAGAGAATGAGATAGAAAGAGAGGACATACAACATAATACAATCCCACCCTGCCACCACGCACAGAAACCATGCACACGATGGAAAGATTAATGTTATCCTTCTCTGTTTTTCTTTCCTTCAGGAACAGATAGCAAAGGGCAAGTTAGTGTCCGGTAGGGTTCAGGTGCATGTTTACTATCACGGCGAGCGAAACGAACTTGTCGTTTCGGTGATGGCTGCCGATGACCTGCCGGAGCGCGATGAATCGCTGGGCTATGGCATGTATCCGGAAGCCTATGCGTCGATCAAGTTGCTACCCAAAACGTAATATCAAGCGTTCCATTGAAACGAAACTCAAGCACAGCACTTACAAATTACAGTGACCACACGCACACACCTAACAAAGCACACAAAATTAAATGTCCCCACCAACAAATCACGCGCACACGTCACACGAGTTGCAGCAGAAGCACATGATCATGCGCCTCCATCGCTGTTGGGTAGACGTTAAGTATGGCCGACAATTTTCATTTGATCGTTCATTGCACACGCAGGCAGGCACAGACACAAACCGAACAAACGCACACGGCCCAACCCAATTTTGTTTGGCAATTATGGTTTTTGTTTTGTTTTGTTTTTCATTTCCCTTACTTTCCCTTCGATTTTCTTCACACACACACACCCAAACAAACACACACACACACACACATATCCCTCATCCGCCCTCACGATCTCACGCACTGAAACCGGTTTCTTTCTTACCCCCTCAACCTCCCTATCTTCTAGGAACGAATCGCATGTCGCCCAGACCGAAGTGTCCACTCCCTCTCTGAATCCTATTTGGAACGCGACCATTACCTTCCAGGACGTGTTCAGTGACAATCTGTTAGACCGTAAGATAGAGATAGTGCTGTACGATCTGTTGCCCCATTCGGAGCCCATCTTTCTCGGCGAGTGCTCGGTCAAGCTGCAGAAAGCCTGCCTGGACGATGTGGCCGTCTGGTACCGGCTCGAGGATCCGAACCATCTCCGCGGGTCCGGCGGTCCGGTGCCGCCCACCCGCAACCGACGCCGTTCGACCACCGCCTCCCAAAGCTCGATCGACGAAAGTTACGCCTCGTTCAGCCGTTACGGTAGCACTGAGAGCACGCGCTTTCAGCGCTCGATCTCGGACGATGTCGACAATCTGGACGAGAGCCGGTACCTGCTGCATCCGAACTGGTCGGTTTCGGCGAGCCGGCGTGGCTCGACCCAATCGGAAATACAGATGCAAACGCTCGAGGTGCACCAGATTGGTAAGGATTACTCGAAATCGTTGCCCGGTTCGCGACGATCGTCCTTTCAGGACACGAAGGATCAGCAGGCCGTTGGGCCGGCGCAATACTCGCGCCGCTACTCGACCGGTCGCACCGGGTCGGGTGCGGGTACGGTGGGTGGGCGCGATGCACCGCCAGAGCGGAAGCTTTCCTTCGGCGGAACGATTGGCGGGATCGGCAGCGGTGGTGGTGGTGGTGGAGGATCGCGGACTGAATTTATGCGCACCATGAGCCTTTCCCGGGAGCTTGACATGAAGAATCGCAAAAAGAAGCGACTGTTTTCGTAAGGAAGCACTAAAAACAAGCAACGCAACGAAACGTGTAACACGAATATGTTCGAATGCAACAACCAAACGAACAGATGATAACACAAAAGCACAATCAAGCAACGCGCTCCACCACAACGGCAATTGACTGCTGTGGTGCAGACAAACTCACACAAATGGTTTTGAAACTTAGACAATGATTACGATGATGATGGTGATGTTAATGGAACCCACAAAGCATTGTAAAGGTGTAGTGTAAGTTAATGAAGCCGATACCCCGCGGAGCTATGTAACGACACACCAAGGCGAGAACGGGATTGGAAACAGGGTCGGTCAAGTCGGACTCGAACGTATTTATCAACGGTGTATGAAAGGGGAACATATGAAGGCGTAACGGTGGCTAAATTATACACCCATTCATCATCTTTCTGGTTTATAGGGACATGTTTTTTGCCGTGCGACCATGTCGGCACAATCCGTTTTACAAGATTATATACATATTATATATCATGTTTTGTGTAGCAAATATTTCAAAAGTTTACAGAATATCACTTTCAACACATGTTACTTGCATAGGTGAACGAAAAAACGAAATAAACTATAATTCTGGTATATTAAAACTTTTCAGCAAGAATTGCTTTCCGTTGTTCGCAATCAAACAAACCGAACTGAATGGGACGACCGTGCGCCGGGAAACGTCAACCTCACAAGCACAATTCAATTCAATCCAAACAATCGCAGCACACTAAAGTTCACCGTTGGTGATATTATCAACATTACTGATGAACAAAAGGGAGGGTCCGTCGTTCCTTTCTTTTTAACTGGAATGATTGCACATTTATTTTGAACACAGTACAACGTAATCCGTTAGCCAGTAGAACGACTGGCGCATATCACCTTCACACAGGTATGGCGCTTTGGTCCACGTTCGTATCTTGAATCCGACCGTCTGCAGCACATCGAAAAACATTTCCAGTTCTTCCTCTACCGTTAGCCGCTTCTCTGGTGGCCACGGTTCCAGCAATGTCCTTAACGGTAGGTGGCTGGAATCTAGTAATTAAGAAAATGAATCACAAACATAGCCAAATTGTTTAGACCAGCTGACTCAATTCTACGTTGTTAAATGTTTCGTGAAACGTATGATCAACCATATCCACATAATAATAACGTAATAGAAAGTAATGCAAGCACAAAGAAAAAAAAAACAAACAAAAAGGAACAGACCTAATGGTACCACATATTGGAAGGAAAACTGAAGACAAATGAATGGAACTTGCAAACATGTACTTACTTTTCTCCACATAGTGGCTGTATGGTAATACCAGCGCTATTAATGCGAATCCCGTCTGATCTAACGATTCGTAAATATCCCTTAGCATAACGTGTGGATCGAAACATCGATCAAGCACATTAAAACATACGATGAGATCTGCTTGATGCATTTGGTTTAGATTCTCCAGCACACTGTAAAAGAAAAAGCGTAAAAACAACGTTCTCACTCTTCAGAGCTTTAAGCACTTACATGAAATTCTTCTCGTTCAGTCGATTCCTCATCGTCCAACTGGATTCTGTGGCGTAGGTTGTTACCTGCCAGTTGCGTTTCTGCTGCAGCGTGTGCACCAAACGTAACGTTACCTCTCCATCGCCAGCACCAATGTCACATATGTTAAGCTAGCATTGAGTGAAAAGGAACACACAATTAGACTCATTCTTAGAAAATGAACCGAGTTTTGCCATATACCTACCACTGATTGCCTCTCGCGATGCTGAAAAAAGCCACCTGCGGTGAGGAACTCGTCAAACTGCATCTCGGAAAGGATGAACATAGATCCGCGCTTTAGGAAACCATTGATATCGGTCTGGGTCATGAACATGTTGAGAAACAGTTTTGCTACTTCGTGGCACAGCTGCAACCAGAACCGGCCGGATGTTTTCTTTGATCGTTCCAACCACTCGAGCGTTAGCTCATCCGGTCCGTTTAGGTGATGGTACAGGCTGCCATATTTTCGGGGCAGTTTGCCCATTGTATACCACTGGAAAAAAAGAAGTAAAATGTATTATCTATCCCCAGTTAAATATTGCCCAGTTAAAGTTGCTTCATTGATTATCGTTTAAAAAACTCGCACATACGTGACCGATCCCTTTCCACCGATTGGCTGTTATCTGAAGTGGGTGATTAAAATGAATCAAAGTATCCACATTTTCGAATCAATTATTAGCACTTGTTGCCTGCACTCTTTCTACATGTGTCTAATCAAACCGAACGAAACGCTTTTCCTTTGATTGCTTCCCTGCTTATAACAACATTCCACCCAAATGCTCTTACCGTGGTCATATCGATCTGCTGTATAACGTCGTCGTTATGAATACGATCAAAAAATACTTTCGCTATCGCTCCTCGAGGACGGTAGTTCGACATAATGCTGAAAATGGAGGAAAAATTAGTTGATAGTTTCATTACCTTCAGCATACTTCGCGTCAAATGCAACACGTTTCTTCACGTACACCGAAAAGACGAACAGGGCAAGAAGGGTTAAGGAAAACATGTTGCTTAATTATCTCTTCACTTGAGCAAATTAAACGAATTCGTCGCACAACTCCATTTCCCTTGTTACTCCTGCTGTTGCCGTTTTCGTTGTGGTTATGATTGTGCTTTTGTTTAGCGCGTGCCGTTCAAATGTTCTTACTTGAGGGCTCTTTATCTTTCCACTCACCTGGTTGCGAGATTAAGATTGAAGTTTGATTAGTCTGCCCTTTTTTAACTATGCTGTCTACCCGTCTACACGCTGCTGGGCAATGATGCTAGAGTTATGCGATAAAACACTGACGGTGGCAGATTGTTGTAGTTGGTGCGTATGGCTAAACACTTTGGCAAACAACACCTCCACCACCACCGTTTATTGTTTGCTGTCCGCAAGCACAACGACGGCAACGGGCGTGGTGACCGACAAATGCAGGAGGCAATTGTTTTTCTCGGAAGCCAAGGGTTTTCTTTGGTGCATCGTTCCGCGTACACAATAAACACCCCCTCGCAACGAGCCAAAACCAACTCCAGCTGTCAGCGATGTGTGGTTTCTACAGGACTAGCTGATACCATTTCCTGAACTGAACGGAACTGGATACGGGTACGTAATCTTCAGTTTGTGTTGGAGCGGAAAATCTTGACCCACATCGTGATTTAACACTTGTTGGTGGTTCAGTACAGCATCACGAGGCTTGATCCGTACACACGGGATGCAAGAAGACTGTCGATCAACGAACTAACGTGTATATACCAATTTTGACAGCTTAGCAGAATTGCAAAAGATTTGCGAAATCCAACGGATATTTGCAAAACTCGGCAATTATTTATTTTAATTTCTGTTCTTGATCATCAAATTAGGTCAGTCATTCTTATTAAGGTTACAACACAAATATTGGTCATTAGTCTATGAATGATCTTACTGTTATATTTATCCAATATTATATATTATTTTTCATAACAGATCGTACGTTACAAATGCGAATTAACGAATTCACTTCTTATTTGGCTTACATATCGGCACTATTAAGGGGGTTCGGTAGGAGCTGACGAGTATATTCCACCCACTCCACAACAATGTCCGAACAGCTTACAATTTAGTATTGAATTTTAACCGCCGCAACAGATTGTACCTACCCCATACCAAATATCGATACGAAACCAGCGGAACATAGTAAGCTCGGGCAAACGATGCCGACTCTTCTGCCTGCACAAATTCGACGCTCCTAACGATGGACCACGTCTCTCGGTCGGCGGAATAGTTTGGCTCTCGACTGTGATCGTCGTAAAATGCTCCCTTATCGAAATCTACCAGATAATCGCACCGGTCCAAATCGAACAGCATGTGCGGATGGCCCACGTTCTGATCGTTGAAGTAATCGTGCACAATTTGGGTACCGTTTTGCGTTTCCTCATAGTATGCTGGCAGCATGCCGGTAAAGCTCGACTCGACAAACTGGGCACGATAGTTCGGAGGGAGGAAAAAGTTTCCGGCAAACCTATACCATTCTTTGCCGTAGCATACGCTCATTTCCTTATCGGTCGCTGGCAACCCTTTCAGTATGCTCATCGGTGCACGGTAGTACATGGAAGTAGCCAGCATTCGGGACACACCTAGACACAAAGCCACTACCAGGACTGCGAAACCCATCAAGCGGTTAGGGAAGGAGGAACGGGCTGCCCCGAGAAACTGTCGCATGTGGGAGAACAGTTGATCCATTAGCAGAGCCGTACCAAGTGCGAACAGCGGATAAACAGGAAAAATGAACCTAAAATAATAAAAGGCGATTGTTAAAGCGTTGAGCACGAAAAGGAGAATAGCTTCATGTACGAACCGTTCTTCTTTGTGAGGTTGTATGGCAAAAACTAAAAGCCATAGATAGAGCGGTGACATCAGCCACAGGCCTTGCATAGGCGAAAGTCGATTCTTCGCGTTCCTTACACCAAGCCAGGCAGCGGTCAGTACCACCAACGGATACGACAGGCTAAGCATGAGCATTATATTATGGTTTAGGAACAGATTTTTTACATAGAACGCTATAGGCTCTACGCCATAGAGATCAGGTCCGTGGGAGGTAAAAACGTTATAGCGGATTATGTTCAGCGCGGCCACTGTAAATGCTCCGAAGTAGATGCTATCGATCAACACGATCGGTATACCATACATGACACCAAAAAGCAGTGCATTCTTAATGAAAGTCACAATCTTTTTTCTTTTATACAGCACCTCGAGAACGAATGGAACGGCCACTATTACAGAGAAAGGCCAACCTGGAAGAGGTGATAAATAATAACGCATTAATAGATTATAGCTATGCTATGCGCTACCGGTGCGATGCGTCCAGCTCTATGCGTACCTATCAGCCCGGAAAATGCTGTTAAAGCAATAGCCGTTCGCGTATCTTCGTTCAACCATGCTGCCATCGTTGCTAGGGTAATGTACATCGAAAAACTGCTTGGCAATAGCGCAGCACTGGAGATAAACATTCCAGCACTCGAAAGTTGCAAAAGCAACCACAGGCTAGCCACACCGCCGCCACATTTTCGTCCCAAAGTTCTAAACGTGGAAGGAAAAAAGCGTGAAAATTAAACATCCTACCTTATTACAACGTCAGCTTCAAGGTAAGTATGCTTACCTGTACAGTCGATACTCGAGCAAAGCACTCGTTACAGCCAATAGGCACCGTACGAAATAGAAAATTAGTACACCATTATCAGTCACCAGCTGGAACACTTTCGCCGGTAATCCGTGTAACCATAGGTAGCTGTAGGACCGCAAGGCGAATTCGGGACTGTATTCCCATGTTTGAAAACCTTTGCCCTTCAGCAGATAGTGCAACGGTTCCCAGTAATTGTATGTCTCGTCGCAATCGGAAATTATGGAATACAGGGCGGACTGCAAACGCACTACTATGAGCGATAACACGACGAACACGTTACTCTTAAGTGCGGACATAGTTCCGAGCACATGAAAACAAAACAAATACTTAATTTGAACAGCAAAATATCCTACGATGTGCGGTCTTTGCCAGTCAAATTGCCAGCAGCGTGAAAATTGTGTGTACAATTTGTTGTCAGCCGGTTTTGACGTTTATGAAACAGATAAACAAAACAATCGGCCGAAACAAACCGAAAACGAAAGGAAATTATTTTTATATGCTCATCTTCAACTGAAAAGGATGGCAATTTATTATACTAAAAGTGTAGCTAATAATACGATACAAAGGCAAGCAAACCGTTTTCCTAAGTCTTAGAGTGTCATCCAGGTTACTGTGCTGGGTCGTCCCAGTTCAGAAAAATTGTGCCTATTTCAGTGCTTCCCAACTCGTTTAACCTTTCTGTCCTCACCAGGCTGCAGTGGTCGTGAGTTTGACACCCCTGAGTTAAGCGAGGAAATTTGTGTACACATAAAAAAGGCAAAGCTGTACTGGTTCATCGTATAAATCGTTTAATTTTAATTTGCTTAACATAAAAAATGGATGTTCAAAAATAGGTTAAAAATGGAAAGCATGTTAAAACGCTTATTATATTTAATAATTAACTTTTCGTTCATTCAATTATTTTGATTGATTATTCGTTCAAAACGCGATAGTCAGTCCTGCGCATGACCGGACGATCTGGTTGGGAATTGCAACACGCCTGGCCTTGTATGAACGAATGCGCCTGTAGATAGACCACTATACTGCCGATGCAAAAATATAAATAGCAAAACTAATTCTATTAACATTCAGAAACTGGCAGGAAGTTATAACTTCTACCCATTAGCATATGTGAGGCTATCTGCGTAAACGGCTATTGCCGGGCCGAACACGCACAACCAGTTCTATTGATTTGATTCAAATCCTTTCCGATCGATTGTAATACACTTTTACCATTAAGTCTGGCTACCATTTCAATATGAATGATCGTCCCACATCGGTTTGTCGTTGGATTCGAAAGCTACTTAGTCTCAAGCCGGCACAATCAACGATACGCTCTTCTCCTTTCATACAAACCTGCATAATGGCACAGACGTATTCTAATCGTCAATGTCAAACTGATCATGATCACACATCGCTGAATTCAATGTCGCAAACAACCGGTATGTGCCATTCGAGAGGATCAACGTTGGCCCTTCCCCGGAATTGCAAATATTTGTCGTTATCGAGCGAATCTATCAATGGGTGGGGGGTTGAAGGAAGCAGTGATACCCGATATGACTCGATTGCATAAGACGGCAACGCAAAAAGATGGTGGACATGTTGCATCCGCATTTGAAATGCTGATTCTTCCGCGCCTGGGAACCTACGGCCACTTGTTTACGCTCCCATTTTCGGCTGGACTCCATCGCTGGTAGAACAACACAAGTTGGAAAAAAAAAAAGAAGAAGAGCATTGTAGTAAATTGTCGATCTCCATTATGTTGAGAGCGTTTGATCTTTACCCGACCGTTGGGTGGATGGCGTTGGTACAACGTTCAAGTTGCGGTTGACATCAGCCTCGGGATTGGAACAACCAAAAGGCCCCACGGCAATGCTGACGTCCTAGGTGCGACGTGACGTACAAACACGATGATGTGGTCAAAATTGTTGTCTGTCTGTCTGACCCGAAGTATATCACTCGCTCAAAGTCCATATCGATGGTGGATAGCGTGCGTACGCAATGACACGATTCTAATGCAAAAGGGAGGACCTTGGGAGTGGGGATGAGAGAAAGGCAATAACAAGATAAACGTATGATCACACCTTACAGGCAGATCTTAACCCAAATAATTGGTTTAATTTTAAGTTTCCTTTCATACGATCAGATTACTTAAGCGCGTTTGCACCCTTTCCCAGTACACCTGGACGCGTGGCAAGTTTGACACCATTTGAACCCCCAACGCACATTTTCACGTGATCCTCACTTTATACGGTACCTCCCACTAAAGATCACCACCGGAGAGATGTAAACCGAAACAAATGTAAGCTTTAAAGTGCAACTCCATGTACTGCCCCTAGTGTACTTTAGTCGAGTCGGAAACTAGGACGGTACTGTTGGACGACCATGCAATGGTTCAGGAATGAAAAGCTAATGCCCATGTATCCTCACCCGGGTCGCTTCGTACCTCGGCCGCAACATACTCACGCGGGAAGCGAAACGGTCTCTGAATGATTGAGAAACGAAGTGGGAGGGGTGGGGGGTGGCAATTGGCCAGGTACGGTTCCACGCGGTACGCACGTTGATTTGTTGCAAAATCAAACATTCAACCCCATCTCATGCTCTCACACACAGCGACGGCATAATTTTACGTCTCGAAACGCGTCTCGATTTGGGCGTCAAAGTAGTATGGGGGTCCGGTACTTGAACTACGAACGCTAATGAATGTTTTTTTTTTTCGATTCGAATCTCTCCTTACGCTCATTTCAATTCCAATGGTGGGATGGAGCGTCTGCAACAATGCGCACTTGGTCCAACAGTCGCCCGGAGGGCTTATCGACGTAATGCCTTCTTTCCTATACGTACCATCCATCAGACACCGTACACGACTACGCACGTCGTCATCTGCCCCGATCTAAGGTCATCCAACAACGAACTGGGAAGTTCTTACATGTCAATCCGGTAAGTGGCCAACTCAGGCTTTAAGCTGCCAAATGGTCCCATTTAACAGTGTTTCCTGCGCCGAGCGTCGTGGCTCTGGGAGATAAAAACAGGATCAACACGCTTTGAACACGCTTCTTCTTCAGCTGGACAAAGCAAAACATTCAACCATCTTCCTGTTTCCCCGCTACTATACCGAGGCCATATTCCATCCCTCCCGTCGTGGTTCGAGGGTGTCGTTCCAATTTCTTCCGTCCTAGTGGTTCCAATCGCAGCTGATGATAAGGCAGCTTTCAGAGCCGAAGAGGACCTTCTTTTGGTTGGGGGTTGTTTTGTTTTGTTTTGTCTGCAAGTACACCTTGTGTTCGGATGGTATTTCGATGCGGGAAAAGAAAGAATAATAAATAGTGCAATTTTGCTTGATTGATGAGCGCTATGGCGGGTAGAATATTGTGTACTCATGGATGGTAATGAGATCGAGCTGGGGAGGATCGGTTTTTCGGTGACGTACAACGGACTCCTCTGCCGTCTGATGCCGCGCTTTTCGAGTGGGAGCTAATGTTCATCCGTGTTTGGCATTGTTGGGTAAATAATTGAAATTGTTGAATAAACAGTGGAGCGAGCGTATTTATTATTTTTTTATTGCTACCGTCGTGCGGAGTTTCTTTGCAGCCCTTTGTTTTGCAGTCGGGATCTTACTTGGACAGACGGTACTTAAAGGATTTCTACGCTTTTTAAAGATGTCAATTGGGGTAGGAAGTACACATTTCCTGAAATAAAAACCGCTAGTTTTCGAAAGCAAACAAACAAATTCAACCCGAACAAAACTGGTTCTATTTCTCTTTGTTGGGGCTAGTTTTGAAACATTGTGACGATTGTGGAGTTTATGCAGCTATAGATTCCCTATTCTTGAGCGTATCATCCGAAAAAACTAAAAAAAATGATTTTGTGTCACTTGATTTGATGTGATTTGATAAACATATTATTTTTGATACCAAATTTTTCAATTGTAAGTTAATACATGGCACCCTGTCTCGTTTGGCGGGCTTTCCGATGTAGATCCTGGTTCTAGTTGAGATATATCATCGCTTGGCCCACGTTTGGGCTAAGTCCTCCATTTTACGCAAATTGGAGTGAATTCGTGAAACAAATGAATAAAATTATAAAGATTTGCGAATCAAACGAATTAAGTGATTCGAGATCGTTTTCGATTGTTTTTAACAAGTTTAATTACTTTATGAAAATGTTCTTCAAATTTGGTTCAATTTATCTTTCTCCTTTAACTCTCAAAATATCACTCCACCGATTGTATCGTAAAAAAAAACGATACATTTTATCGTGATTGTTTCACATGACTTCGCATTATCATGTGCATGCTGCATATAGCGAAACAATGAACGAAATGACCCCGAATCGTGTTCAGTACTTGCATAAATAATGGTGCCTTCCTGCTCATTTCTTTCGACGTACTCATCTTACGTCTTCAAAACAAATCTTTTTATGTTGTTTCCAGAATTCTTCAAAAAAAAAAAATCCTGAAAACATCTCATTAAACCATCAATTCCTAACATCCATTACGGTGTCCCATCGATGCCAACCTTAGCATATAGTTTGGGTTAGGTGTTTTAACGTTTATTTTCTTCATCGAAAGCATAAACCATGCGCCAGGGTCAACTTATCCACGTTAACCTCCACGTGCTCAAGAAGTACCAGATCGTACTGCCGGTCAATCGATCGATCGAGGTTCACGTTAGCGCTAATCAAGCGCTGTGCTAGTAACATTAACACTAAACAAACGCTCACATTAATTAGCTGAACGATGATGCGGGAAAAAACACAATCCTGCCGAATCGAGCGAACCGAACCAGTTGGTGTGAACTCTACCGATCACCGTGACGAACACGACCGTGATGGTCAAGGTGGTGGTCTTCGATGGTGGCCTCCACACTGGCCTGGTGCTCAGGAAGATGCTATCATTTTGCAAGGATAATTTTCAATCCTGTGTTTTTGATAAAGTTTGATCATTTGCAACAACATTTGACACACAACATGGGCGTATTCTGCCCCGCTAGAAACTGTGTGCCGGATGTGCAACGAAATTCTGGCAAATATTAGCAACAGATCATTTGCGTCACTTTGCCGGGGCTTCCTTCCCCCGCCCTTCCCACCATTTCCCCGTTTTAGCACCTTTTAGGCCGATGACGGCACTCACACTCGATTGAAAGCGCGTGTCAAGAATGAAACCATCGATTCGTTTGCAAAACGATATACTAAAGGGCGAGGACGCAGTAATTCAACAGATGTTTCCTTGCCTCGCGAGCAACCACCCCCACCCCCCCTCTACCACCCTTCACAAACACCATCGTGTACGTTATTCGATTCTCGATTCCGAGCCAAGTCGTGCAAGAAAGTAATACCAACCATCTAACCCCTGCCGCCCTGACAAGATTGTTATCATGACAATTAGATACTGCTTCCACAGTATAGTGCCTACGATCACGATCACGCAATGTGAATCACCGCCGCGTATACACACGCCGGGGAAAAGCCAAGCGTGATAGGCAACGCCCCAGCGACGACGGTGTTGGAATTGGTTTGGTGTAAAATTTTCCACCGTTGGCTCAACCCACAGCCCAAGGGCGGTGATCGGGAAATCGGTATATTAGGGCCTGTGTAATAAAGTGTGTTAACAGCAAACGGAAAGAAAACGGCCTCAATTGTCCTCGTCCTTACGGTGGACAATCATTGCGATCTCACTTTGACATTATAGTCGGAAATTGCTTATTGCACTTCAATTGTCTGCCAACTATTAAATTTTTTCATTTTATTTTTATTTTTTCTACACAGATTATGCGATGTTTAAGATTTTTTCAAGGGTCGATTTTTACTATTTTTTCAAGCTTTTCAAGTTTTTTTTCGATTTGTCTTCGGTTTTACAAGTTCTTTTTCTATTTTTACTATTTTTACAAGCTTTTCTTAAACTTGCTTCTTT
>KB682246.1:0-16103 GCA_000349165.1 Anopheles christyi | reverse complement strand
GATGAGAATTGAACTACGTCCGGCCTTTACAGGAGCCGGCGCGTCATCCATTACACCACCAAGGCTTATATTTAAAGGACCATCACGGGATATAAAGGGCTATAAAAGTGAAATTTTCATTTACTTCGCTACTTCCAGCAAAATAAACGCCACAACACAATTCATTATATCGATAACATTTGAATTGGTTTTTATATGCATGTACATAGAACGCAATGCTGCTCGATCACAGAAGGCCAGCGAGGGTTCATTTTCTTATCAGTCGTTCTTCAAACAAAAACTAAATGAAACTCGTTCCTCTGCACCAGATCGGTTCATCTAATTCATTTAGCAAAAAAAAACCTTTAGAAAATAGAAAACGTTTCCAATAAAACCATAACCATATCGAGTATTTCCTTCGTTAAAATTGAACAGTTTTTTGCATCGTGTTTTTCAACATCGTGTACTGAAGAGAAAATCGATTCGTAATGCCTTCCTTTCGTGCCCTTTTCTACACGTTACTGAAATTGCTGGCTGCTAGCTCTTCCATCTCTGTTGCACACATACGACCATATTTTGCGGAAGTCAACTCAATAAAACTCACCACAGTGAGTCACTATATTGACACGCATCTTTGCACATTTTGTGCTTTTTTTGTGATGAGACGACCCGAAATTTTGACACTCATTTCTATTCATCCTCACGTTGCTGCCTCAATTAACTTGGAATATTATTCTACCTTCATTCCTCACGCTATGCTCTTGAGCGGCATGAAGAACAAAGTAGCCACTCTGCCTCGCAAGCAGTGTTCGACAAGATACAGCGACGACACCGTAAATATTTGATCATCATTTACATATCCGCGTTGACGAGGGCATGGAGCTGAGTAATGGTCACCATTTTTACCAAAAGGCGAAATTTGACCCACTAAAAAACCAAAAAACATAAACAACCCTACACACACACCCCCTCGGCAGTCTGGAGAGTACATACGTTCGGTACCGTTATAAGCCGGCCAATTGGTGATCTTCAAGAGCAATTCATGTGTAGTACATAACGCCCAATAATTATTGAATATTCTTGCAGGCAACTCTACTTCAAGCATTTACTTTTTTTTTTTCTTGAAAACCTCCCTGTTCCCAAACCATCAGCGCGCTTGGTCCAAATTCTAGCACGGAGCATTACATAACCTTTTTCGGGAGCATTAGTCTAAATCAAGAAGCGCTTGAAATTGTCATAAGTATAATTCTCCTTTCTATGGCTTTTTTATCAATATAGATGTATAAGAACAAGTTCTTCACTCTGCCAGGACGGGCGTGCGTGGCTTGTAGAACCATCGCGCACATTTCGCCATTTTCCTTCGATTGGCTGACTGTTCAATCGCGAGAAAGCACCATGCAGCGGCCCCAAACCCGCGTGTCCGGACGAAAACTTTCTCCTACCATTGAGCACGCCCGGCTGAAAGAATAACAGCAGCAATGGTATTTTACTTCTCTTGCCACTCGGGGCACGTTGCATAACGTGGACAAATTCGACCAACAATCCACGACCCCGACTGACTGTTTTCAATTCCTCCGATCAGACCTTGACGTAGTTCATGGAGCATTCCACGTTCTCTCCTACTTAAGAAACCGGTTCCCAATGACCTTCATGTGCACGTTTTCCTTCATGCTACGAAAGGATATCGGTGCGGCGCCTCCAAGACACGGTTCGATCAGCACCTCTTGCTGTCCATTCTACGGCGTGCACAACCCGGTAGACAAACATCTTGCACGCACACACATACACACACACACGCACACTTTCCCGGTCCCGGTTGAAACATTTTTCGCTTATCGTTTAGAAGACGGCGATGGTAAGAATACGCCTTATCTTTCCGCGAATTCACACTTACCCTTGTTGATAACTAATCACACAAACGATTGCACTGCTATTTTGTTTATGGCTGTAACTTTTCTCCAAAAAACACTTTCCCGCAAAGCTTGGCGTGGCTTGCAAACACAATGAACTGCCTTCCTATTTCGAGGATGAAAATGGAGCAAACACAGCAGCACAGTCTAGCCCTCAACAATGAACTGTACCATTCTATGACGTCATGGTAGCATCATCGCTCGCAGACAGCGAATAGAACGAAATACCTAAAATGACAATGTGAACAATATCTTACCAACGGGGTTGGACTATGCGTATGGTAAGGTTGCTAGAGAATCTTAGCGTATTTATTTTGTTTCGTATCGTAAATAATAGTTTTAAATGCTTTTGATATACTTTTCACGAACTGCAACAAATGCATATTTAATAAACAAATTAAATAAACAATATAATAAGACCTTTTTTCATATTCTGTATTACATCTAGGTTTATAGGAACCTCGATACACAGGTAGTTTTTTGTCAACAACTTCGATGTCAACTAATTACTGTTCACTGATCATAACTTTACTTCCGTTTATTTTTTAACTCATTGTTACGTGTTTACTGGTGTCAAATGCACCAGTTATTTTTTTAGTTTGCAGTTTATTAAAACCGTACAGTGTGTGCAATGAATGAGGAATCACAAGTGTGGACGGACGATCAGTCGAATGCATCTTCCGATTGTAGCGACAGCAGCTGCGACTCGCGATCACACGAATGGGGTCAGTACATCGTAAACAACTCCCTCTTTTTCGTAAAATTCGATCTTGTCTGCCACGCGAAACCGGCCGCCTTCGACGATGATCTGTTTTTTCGCAATGAATATCGGCGCCTTTCGATACGCAAGAAGGAGAGCATCCTGTCCCGGTTCGGGCAAAAGGATAAGGGCAAGCACAAGCTCTTCCGGGTCAGCGTTATCGATACGTCGAAAAAGGAGCACATCAACGGAATACAGAAGGACTTGATCATTAGTATTGCACCGAAAAAAAATGTCCCACTGAAGGAAGTGTTGCCACTAACCGAAACCATACTGGGACTTACAACGAGCCTGTTTCCCGATGGCCGGAAGCTGATGGTTGATAAGATCAAAGATTATTCGGTGTTTGCTAAGGGAAAGCTGGTAAAGTCAAAAGACTGGATAAAGTCCATCGATACCGAGCAGGTTACGGTGGACAACTTTGAGTCTCTTCTGGAAGGATCGACAAAGATCCCGACAATTATTAAAATCAGCTTTTTTGAAATGATCGAACCAGACATAAGCAATGCGATCGAAATCAAGATTACGAACTTTATGGATTTGATACAGAGCCAGGAGACGCTCTTCGACAAGGAAGACATACAGTCGATGAGCAACAACGATCTGATCTTTAGCATGATTTACATCTCGAAGGAGTACACACAAAACGATGAGCTAGATGTGAAGTTTTGTTATCCGACGCGCGAGAACAATTACCTGTTCAACTCTCGGGGCAGTTTCGTAACGCTACATTCGATTTTCAATCATTCGTTTAACCAGCAGTCGATAATGACCAATCTGAAAATCAAAAACATTCTGTACTACACCACATACACTGTGCTTGAGGAAGGGATTTTGTTGCTGGGTTTCAGCTCAAAATACTCGTCGGTGTTTGCTGTGAAGCAAAAGAGCGAACAGATCTGTCGATTTTTAAACGCACTGTATCGCTGTGGCACAACTGTTTTTAATCAACCGATCGAGCAGCAAACCGAACTGATGCAGCTGTGCGAAATGATACGCCACTCAATCAAGGCGAATCGGAACTGGGATAAGTTTGAGAAAACGTTTCCGCAGGCGCACTTTGTTCCACTGCCCAAAGAGATACAGCTGCGCATCGACGATGCGCTCGGCGAACTGGAAGCGATGGACTATCGTAACTGGAACGATGACTTTGTCGATCTGTTCTGTCTACTGACCGTCATTGGTTGTGCGCTGTACTACAAACAGCATCTGGTGTGCACTCATCTGAGCGGCGAGTACATGATGGACATTGAAACAGTGTTGAAAAATTTGGGCGTATTTGAAATTCTTACAACCACCGATGTAAAGAACATGGCTATATGGCGAAAGTTTTACCCGAAGCAGTACTGTGCGGATGATTTCCACGAGAAAAATGATGCATATCTCATGCTCGTGTCGATTGGCAATCTGCTGATGGTGGTGGTGTTGGAAGTGCCGATCAATACAACCCACAGCAAATCGTTTTCCCGCTACGTCGACGAAATACAGGACATGCTGAGCTACTTTAAATCGACTGGAATCGAAAATCTTATTCGTATCTGGATCGACTCGAATCGGCGCCCACAATGCATTCCGACCAACGTTAGCAAGCAGCCGGCGGGCGATCAAACGTCGCACGAAGACCGAACGCAATTGCGTAGCCATGACGAGGAATCAAACGCATCCAGCTCGATTAAAAATCAAACCATTCGCGAGGAACACAATCCAGAACCGGACGATGACGATGATTCTGACTGGGGTCAGAGCGTGGACAGTAGCCAGCGGAGTAGCAGCTTCGACATTACGGATCTGTCCGAGAATCGATGCAAAGAGTTCTCTGAGCTCATTCCAACACAACTAACAACGGGGCTAGAAAATCTTCTGTTCTACTACGTCCAGCTCGAGGTAGGTGATGGATACTTCCTGGCACCGACGATAAGCAGCGCAAGCGTAAAAAATGATGTCGTGATGAATCTCTTCCGCAAAACGTGCACGCTGATTCATGCGACATTTGAAAATACTAAAAAATTTCGCAATCTTCTATCGCGAGAGTCGAGCAAATTGAACACGCAACGATCGCTGGTAGCTATCAAGGAGCAGGGTATGCTTCTGTCAGTTCCGAAAGATCATGGCTCTGCGGAACGGGTTGAGTTTTGGGTCATTGGACGATTGTTTCACAGCCCAGCTAAGGAGCTGTACGTTTGTCATCGGGCGGATGCGCCACAAAATATGGTGGAGTTAGCGTTCCGTATCTGTCTAACTTGTGCTGGATGAAAAGAACTAGAAACTAATTATTTAAGAAGCAACAAATCCGGAGCCTTTCATCTTAAGTAACGAATAAGGAGACTGATTATTGCATTTACAAACTATTGTAAGACATTTTACTTTTGTAATATTTAAGGCATAAAATGTCAAATTTTGTATCAACGTTTTTTTAATGGCAACGCTAGGCAAATCAATAAAGTTTGCAGTAAGTAACGTGTTAGAATATTTTGCATGTGGGTTTGCTGGAGAAAATATCATTTTATTTAAAGAGCTAATCAACAGATGTAAAAGGCACTCTCTTTACAGATGTTTGACACCGCTCCCCATTATCATTCTAATAGTCGCCTGCTTTTGGCCCGTTCGCACCGATGAAAAACGGGAAACAGAATACAGTTACGGAAAGACACTAACAAAACAAATGTATGTATATATATATAATCGGTTCACAATGCCTTCCCCGTGGTCACAGTTTCGAGCTGTGGTTAACATTAAAACTATCGTGATGATATTTCTCTATGTGTTCCGCCACATATACTACATAAATAAGTGGAATTGCAAAACATAGCGCTAGGATAAAGACGAGCAAACAAATCCAAGATATATCACAATCGCTTCCATTGCATGTAAAGTCGTTTGCCGGCAGCCGCAATGGTCGCGGCTGCGGAAAGCTGTCGTCATACTCGCCGCTAAGCAGCAGCGGCTCGCTTGACTCTGCATCGCCGTCAAAGTCCGCTTCGTCGCCATGCAAATCGTCGAGTGCTATTTCACTCGACCGCCCGGTACGGTCATTATGTTTTCCGGAAGACTTTTTAGAAAACTGTATGCTGCTGCTCGGTTGAATTGAGGCATTGCTCACGGCGGCAAGAATAAGCTTCTCGTCCAGGGTGGCTTTCGCTTCCACGGTAACATGGCTCACGCTCGGTGGAGTGGTTGTGATGTTTTTGGGACTGCTGTTCCCGCTCGTGTGCACGCGCGGCAATGTTTCCAGCAAGATCGAATGTGGGGTCACCGGAACGCGGATCACGTTTCGTGCATAGATTTCGTTGTCCTTGTCTATTTTGTTTAACTTTTTCAACTGAGGTATCTACATAACACCCACAGAAAGATCAGGTGAAGTTAAACTGTTGGGACATGAAACTGAGACAACAAAGCAATGCTTACCGAACAATTGAATCGAAGCGCGATCGCTTGCAGTGTGTCACCCGGAATTATTTGGGCCTCTAACCATCGTTCAATGGGTGCGGTTTTCTGTTGAGCCAACGGGAAATCGTATCCCTCGCTCGAATACGGTTCCTCCACGTAAACATGACTACTGATCGGCCCAGCTTTGACCCTGAAATTGTTTGAGTTAAAGCCATATGAGCAACTCACCAGTGAAATACACCTTGATCACAAACGCCCTCCTTACCGTTGACGCTTCATTTTGTGAAAATTCCTGCAGGCAAATGCTTAGGCAGGACTTTCATTTTCCCCTATTTCGGGTCGGGGATGATCGCGGACGTGTTACAGCTGCGATAATACAAACAAACTTTCCAAAAGCAAATTTATTTTTCTTTCCGTGCACAGCTATCAACAATACTCGTCAGCGCGTAAATGTCAACAGAAGTCACCAAGGTGTAGACAGGTTTTATAATTTATAAAATCAGTCTGAACGATACTCCCGAACAAGGTGAAAATAATCGTTAATATGTTATTAAGTAATCCTTTCAATTATTTTTCATTAATGATATTGCATATCTTCCCAAATAAAAAAAAAAACTATCCTCTCTGTTTGCTCCACTTGGTAACTGTTTGACTTTTCAACTATAAAGCTTGAACAACTATGACCCAACTAGCACGATTGGCATTTGACAGCCGTTAAATGCTTGGCTTATATTTGAATTGGTTTGTATAGAAATGGCCGAAACAAACAAAACAAGTGCGAGACAGAAATTTGTCGATTTGTATACAGCATTAGTGAGTGAAATTAGGTTAGTGTTGTTTGTGTTCCAGTAATGCAGGAAACTAAAAAAATCAATTTTTGTTTTGCAGTACTGCACGCTTCGATGAGTTCAAAGATTATTTCGCCAACGGTGATGACTTCCAGCTGGCGGTGCAGGAATTTCGCAACGGATTGCAGGAAGCGCTTCTGGCGAAAGTAAACAGATTGTGGGAAGATAGCGATATCGATACAAATGTGGACATTTTGGAAACTCTCAAGAGCAAAGCTACTGGAATCTCCACCAAGATGTGGCGTCCTACAGGCAAACACGTCAGTGAGCAGGTTCGTCCGCTGGTGGTGAACAAGTTAAAGACATCTCTGAAATTCTACCAATATCAGCTTGGATTTCAAAAAGAACGAACCGAGGTAATCCAAAAGACATCAATGGCAATGCATTATTATTTTTGTGTAAGGATAAAACTAATGGAAATCGTTGCAGGAACTCATATACTCGATCGAAGCAATGCGAGCAAAGTACCAAGCAATGCAAGTGCGACGAAACCATTTGCTGCAACAGATTACCAACGAGCAGAAGACTTTTGACACCATCCGGGCTCATCACAAAGCGCTTGATCACAAGTTGAACGTTGACTTGATGAATGCCTCAACTCGAAAATAAATGCCCGCTTTCTGGTTGAATTCAGGTAGGATGAATTTGTAACAAGTTTATTATTTAAAAGAAAACACAATTTAAACTAAAAGTACACATCGCTCATGTTACGGTAAACATACAATAGTTCGTTAGAACGTTCGGTTGATAGCGCTTTATCTAGTTTCCGGGAGGATTAGGGAGCGGGAGTTAGGGAGGTTTGTGACTAATGTCGGTATGTACAGCGTGTTTAGAGTGTGTAAAAAGGCTGTAAAAAGCATTAAACGGTGCTTATTTTCCGAAGCTGCTTATTTATTAGTGTCGCAGTTGCGGGTTTTCCGTATCCGAAACCTTTAGTTCCTCTTGGATGAATTGATCAGATATTTGCAACAGTGTGTGAGTAGATGCTTCTCGCTCGAGGAATTATTGTTGTGCGAAACTGATCCGACCTCCCGGGTGTATATGTCTAGCCCGTATTGTCCTTCCTCAGGAAAGCTGTAACAAACAAGCAATACAATGAATATCGCGCTCATGTCGCAATGCATTCTCAGGCGTTATTCCTGCATACCTTATGTTGAATGTGATCATATCATCAATGATCGTTTGCTGAACATATTTCGAAAGTTTCTTCTCTTCGATGCCATTTTTGTGCAGTGTGGCCATAAAGTCCGTAAGCGGTCTAGACATACGGAATTGGAGTTCGATCGCTCGTCCGGCAAAGATGAGTGGTTCCTGAAACAGTTACAGAAAACCGGAAATGATGAGACGGCTGATGATGAGGCTGAAATTAGTTAGACATACCGGATGAGTAATTGGTATGAGACCGAATAGTCGGGTTGCTTTTGTGGGACCCCATTCACCACTGGCACAGTCCGGCAAAGGCACCATAACCGTCTGCAACTCTTCACAACAAATCTGTAAAGCACATAAAATTGTATCTTAATGCTCTGTAACATACATTACACTCAAATATATGGGTAAGTGGTGATGGAAAGCTACAGACCTTAAATTTGCATACACTTTTGAACTTCATCGGCTCCCCGGTAAGATACTCCTGAGGGGTAACAGCGTTGGCAAAAATGTCGAGCAGGAATGCACCGGAACAGGGCGCATGTACCCGAAAAGCAACTACGTTACTGATGACGGACTGCATGACGAACCTCTTGAGCGAGACACCGTCGAACGAATCTTCATCGCTGTCGTAGAATTTGAGGTTGTAGTGGAAAATCAAACAGCCCTGCATATCCGACGGCATCGCTATCCGCACCGTGGCTGCCCCTGTTCGAGAAAAATGAAGCATACGTTGATTAAAATAATTTGCCTTACGAACGCCCTCCCACGACAGGTTAGTACCTGTATCGTCCGTGTAGACGACAGCCCCATATCCATCGTCGGCAAAGTGTAACCCGTAGCGGAAGAACAGCGATCGAACGAACGGCAGATTTTCAAACTCTGTCAGCGTAATTGGCCGCTTCAGTAACTGCCACTCCTCTTGCAGCGGGAAAAACTCATAGATAAACTCGCGCGGATCAGTCAAAAAGTAATGATCATCGTACTCGTACCGCAAACTGTCATTTTTACCCTTGCCCGTTTTCGGTGCCTCCTTTGCGTTGACCAAGTGGCGGGCGCCCCAATTGCACTGCACGAAACGCCACGCACCAGCCACATAGACTGCGTTCCAAGAGTTGCGGAATCTGGAATTTTTCGGATGACTGAAGAGCGCAAAACAAGGGTAACGAATTAAAACGAAGAGTGTCATAGTAACTCCGTTGGTGCGAGCCCACAGTGACCGCCACCACAAGAACCAACACAAGAAATGTCGCAGCTTGCTTACCTTGAATCCTGGAACTTCACACCCGGTTGGTAACCGGCGCTCTTGGAATAACCCTTTATCACCACGCAGTGCAGTCCAGCATAGCTGCAGAGCCGCTTGAACAGCACGTGATAGCTCTCCGTGCCATATTTTATGCCGCGCAGCAGGCCCATAGGTGTGTCGCCCCGCAGATTGTCGTCGAACGTCATCGTGTTCAAGTTTTTCACCGTTATCCATCGGAAGATGGTGCGCGCTTTTTCGATGTCCGAGGTACAACGGCCAACCAGCTGTCGCACCAGATCGGTGAACGTTTTCTGATCCTCTTGAGCGACGGTGATAGCGATCTGATCCACGTCCTGAAATTCGACCGGATCGTTGTACACCTGGAATTTGCTCAGTGCGGGCGGGGCCGGTTTCGGTGCCACCAGCGGATACTCAATCGCCACGACCGTTTCATTGATGTCATCGTCAAGGAATATGCTTTCGCTCTGCATGTATTCACTTCTTCGTACACTGATCAGCTCAAGCATTTCACTCGACTGTCGATCAACCAAGGCGGCCGTTTCGGAGCGCTCATGCTCGAGTAGTTTTCTCGTGAGGCTTTCCTTCTTTTTCGTCTTGCGGATGGTCATATTCTTCTCCAAATCCTCCTTCTGCTGCTCGTGCTTCAGCGTCAAGATGTTCTGATCCTCACGCGATCGTCTGCTGGTGGTGAGCTCTTTCTCGAATTTGTGTGCTAATCGTTGCAGCTCCTTTTCCCATTCATCCTACATGAAGAAGCAAAGAGAAGAATGTTCAATACTGTGCGGCAACAAGGATTTGTAGAAGAATAAACCTGAATTTCGCTTTGCATCCGTCGATCTTCCTCCTCTCTTTTGCGGGCAAATTTTCTGTACAGATCATCC
This sequence comes from Anopheles christyi, assembly GCA_000349165.1. Classification (NCBI taxonomy): domain Eukaryota; kingdom Metazoa; phylum Arthropoda; class Insecta; order Diptera; family Culicidae; genus Anopheles; species Anopheles christyi. The sequence goes on along the minus strand of KB682246.1, from coordinate 5,922 downwards.
TCCTCCTTTCGATGTTTCATTTCCAGCTTGGCTTGTTCATCGCGCGCCTGAAAAGAAAAGTAGGAACATTATTAATCGAAAAAACATTAATTATAAAAAAAACAACAAAAATCAAGGCAACACTTACCAGGTAGTAATCGATCGGTTTTTCGCGAGGCTTGTCGTAAGCTTTTTGAATCTCTGTCTGCTTCAGGGCGTGCGCTATGTGCAGGGCGCTTGCATCAAACCGTCCGTACTTGTAATCGGGATCATTTTGAGGTGGCGTATTCCCTTCTCTGCCACCGTTGTTGTAACCATTCGGAGTGCCAAGTCGCTGTTGCCCTAATGAAAAAGTGGGGTATAAAGAGAATCAACCATGAACGATGTCATTTAAAGCACGCTTCACGTTGTGCTAGCTATGTTTGCATAGGGGCAAGGTATAAGACTTTATTTAATTAGTGAATGTCCGGAACGAAATGATCGAACATTCGAGCACCCGACAACAAATCGCGGTTCATCGTTTTGATGAGTTTTTGATGCATTACGAGAAAGTATGCATCCCTCATTAGTACACCGCTCTGATCTTTGGACATCAGAAAAAACGAAGGGAATCGGATGAGATTGTAACCCAGCCAACGACGAACCAAACGCACCAAAGCATAAAACAGCCCCGCTCTGCTTCCGTTCCGGTCTATTGGCTGACCATAGTTTAATGTTGCTGTCGTCAATAACAAGCACACTGAGAAATACATCCCAAAACATAAAAAAACACAGGAACAGCCAACGGAAGCACACATTAACCGCGTTAAAATACTCATTCGCCGATCACTTTGAACAACAGGAAAAGAAAATCCGCCATCGTTTGGGTGGCGAAACACCATGTTGGAAAGCTTTCGTTTTCAAGCAATTTTCCGGCTCAACAGTTCCAGGTATTTAAACAAAACTAGTGCATAGTGTGCACGGGTAGGGGATCGGAGGGGGCATGGTTGCCGGAACTGTTATGGCGGTTCCGAAAGCTTTGATCGAAGCTGCGTGCTGGTTTAGGGATTCGTTTTACATGTTTAAAGGGGCTTTTGAATTAGTGTAAGCATTTTCCACACGCCTTACCATCGATGCTGTCGTTCCGATGACCCCGGATTTGTTCGTTCACATAGTTGGTGCTCTTCGGTACATTTAGCGCTTGTCGGATGCCAACCGATGTTTGATCGAAATGGCCGGGACCACTTTTTGGTACGTGTGAGCAACAGTAAACCTGCAGCGGGGAAAAAAGGGAGAAAATATGAAACAATTATTTAGGATGGTAAAATATGCGACTGCAATCATTAAATGATTTAAAAAAATCTTATTGGTATTCAATCGATTTACCATAAACAAGCCGATAACGATGCATTTGTTAGGTATTCATGAACCACGCAGAGCATTGAGCACCACACCCTGGCAAGCTTCCGTATTGGGCAATGTATCACGTCATGAAAAGCTTCACCTCTGCATGCAACGAAGTCATTGCACAGCTACAACCAGGGGTAATGTACTCTTTTAGCTTTAGCTTCCTCAAGAGAATGTTTTAAAATGAACGAAAGCAGGAAGCTGTTAAGTAATTAAATGCAATTGGGCGAGCTTATCAATTAGTTCAAAGGACAGAGCAGTATTATATGATTTATGCAACATTATCGGGCGACGGGTTGATTGATCGCACGCCCGTATTTGTATCAGGTTTACATGTAACAGAAGCAAAAGAGTTGATAGACGATGCACAAGGCGGTAGATCAACCGTTGCGACTGATAGGAAAATGCTTCCTGGAACCGTTCCTAACGAAGTGCTGCATGTAAAACTGCTGTCAAATCCAGCATCCCATAGATTTATATCCGAACCTAAACTCCTGTAATCTAATATCGCTACATTTCGGGATGTTTTTTTGCCGCATTTATTATAGGACTAGTATTGTTCTATAGTTATTTGTGTAGTTATTTCTTTATTTGAGATAAGCAATATGTCCATCTAGGTGGCTCAGGGGTACAGTCGCACGTACAGTTGCTGTCATTTCAATAGTTTTTTTTTAATCAGAATTAAAATGGATGAACGTAATGAAAAAAGAGTCGCTGTTATTCCATTTTCAAACATTTGATCGAATGTGTCTTCCCTTGCCCTTTTCCCTTGTTACTGTTACTAGCGGTTAAAATCAACTCTACTTTTAGTTCTTCGTTGGCTCCCGATAGCGAGCCATATAGTTCATCGGGATTAGCGTAGATTGGCCGTTGATCATAACAACCGCCTCGTTGCTGCCGGACATGTCGATGAATTCGCCAACCGTTTCACGATCTTCACCAACGATAACCTTAAACTTCTCGCCCGGTTCCGGCAAAACCGGCTGCAGGTTGGACAGTGGCACCGTCACGCAATGGTCCTCCTCTGGCAGGAACACGACACAGTCCCCGTTGTTCACCGTACGAATAATACCGGTCTGACCGCTGAGATCCGAATCGCCGTGGCTTCGAATCGTCACCTCGATGTCAGTCGTAAACCAGTCACCCAATTGAGGATCAAGCCCGGCACCGGGTGTTTGCGGATTGTAGGGAGAGGCCGGCGCACCGGGAGTGGCTGGAGAGTAGGCACTCGGTGATGGGGTGCCAATGTAACCACCGACCTGGTACGGTGACGGGCTCGGATTCGGACTGGCCTGGTACGGGCTGTAATTATCCGCATTGAACATGTTGCCAGGCGTGTGCGGAGCGTACGGCGTGTTGATCTGATAGCCCGGTGTGCTCGGATTGTAGCCAGGCGAAGGGGACTGTTCCTCCATGAAATCGAAATCGTTCGAACGAGCTGGCGTGTTCGATACCGTCGGATCCCAGGCTCCATGGCGTGGCGTCATCGAGCCGTCGTGCGAGGGCGTCATCGAACCGTAAGGAGTACGACTGCCTGGATCGTACTGCGGTGTCTGAGACCCGTGCAGTGGAGTTTTCGATCCAGAATAGACCGGCGTCTGGGCACCGTAGCTGCCGGCCGGTGTGCGGCTCGGTGTACGCATGTACGACGAGACGCTTCCTGCCTTGGTTGCGCCACCATCAACGATTGCGATGTGATTCCGATCGACCGAGATTGTCTGACACGATGAGTGAAGCTCGACACGTGCCGTCGTTTCCGTTGCATCCTTCACAATACCAACGGCACCCTTGTAAGGTCCACCGGTAATACGAATCGTTCGGCCCAAAATTTCCCTATCGCGAGAAACACGCGCCCCACCACGTCCACCGCCACGTCCTCCACGCGTTGGTCCACCACCACCACCACCACCTCGACCACCGGAAGGATGCATCGGAGAATGGATACGAGGTGACATAACGCCTCCAAATGGCGACATCATTGGGTTGCTGTTCTGCATAGGATTTTTGTTTCCTCCAGCGAGCTGTAAATGACGCGTCTTTACCACAAAGATGCCTCCGTTTTCTGTGTACATGCGCGAGTGCAGGAAGGCCAAATTGCGATACAGATGCTTGATTTCACCGTCCCGACCCGTGTGTGGGCCTTCCATCACCTTCACGATGTCCTTCCTGCGGATCTGATTCTGATCCCAGTCCAGTGCGATTGTGTTACGATTTTCGCGACGTTTTTGCAGTGCAGTCGGCTTGCACTCGATTACCTTGCCATGCATTCCGAGCACATGGAAATTTTCACGTTCCAAGCGTACGATTACTCCGACGGTTTGTGCGTCAAGCTGCACTAAATCACCCCACTGGTAGATGCCGAGCGAATCCACTCCCGTCGCCATATCCGTACAGAGCTGCAGATCGCGCGGCAAAACCTCCAACTCATGCATGGTCAGATCGGATACCAGCACAATGCGCGATGGTTCCACGCGTACGATAAGACCCGTTTCTCCCTCGTACCGCCCAGCAAGAACCTTCACATGGTCACCAGTTTTAAAGTACTTGCGCAGTTCGGCCGCCTTGAAGATGAGTGGATCGCGTAGCTCCTCGTGTTTCGGCATCACGGTGATCAGCGACCCATCGATCGCGATGATTTTCGCCTGCAAGTTCATCAAATCACCCACGCACACCTCTACGTTGTCACCCATCGAGAAGGAGTGGGCCGTCACCGGGTCTTCCTTGGACGAAACGGCCAGCTCAATGTTAATCTCCTCTGGCTGCTCCTCAAACCGCTCCAACTCTGCTAGCGTTGGCTTCACACCATCCGCCAGAACGGCCGACATAGTGAACGCTTTGTAGAGAAAGCCTTTGCGCGAATATCGGTTGCCTTCAAAGATCAAGAAATCTCCATCGGATGTCAATTCGCCGCCAATCGCACGAATCGCTTCCGGATCGAACGATTTCGCTGCCGGTCGTCGCTTTTTACGCTTTGCATCGCTGCTTTCCTCTGTCTGAGTTGCACGCAACGCTCCTCGAAGACGCGTATAGTCAATACGCGGCAACAGCTTCAGGTGGACCTGGTTCTGGGCCAGATCGACATAATCCACCTGCGCGATGTCATCCTTGTAAATACCGCGCTTCAGTCGGACCCACTGTTTTGGCTTCAGACCCGTCTGTTCTTTGACCACCTTCAGAATATCCGTCATATCCTTGATCGGAACCATCTCCTGCTTCCAGATGCCGACACGCAGATTGCCAACATTATTGATCGCGGACTTTACGTGCGCTTGTTTGTACGCCTCGATGTAGATGTAACCCTTAACGCTCTCCGGCGCAACAACGGATTTGATCTGCATCGGCTGGTCGGTATTCTGATAGGTGAGGAACTTGCGCATCAACAGCAAAGCGGTTGCTTTTTCCTCGCCGATGCGACATTTTACCATCCACAAGTTCGGGTCTTTGATGCCGGGCAACAGTGTTTGTTGCGTGATCTCATCCGACATTTCTTCCCCGCCATCTCCAAACTGGCGCCGGGCCACGGAAGCATCCGCGTACTTGCGCTTCAGATACTCGGCCAATTCATCCTCCTTGTGCGAGTCCCATAGGTTCGTACCGCGGCGCCTGTTTTCGATTTCACGAGCCGTTTGGCCCACCTCCTCGATTTCATTGCTCACGATGCCCATCTCCTGTGCCCCATCTTCCCACTCATCATCCTCATCCACCTCATCGTCCACTTCTGCTTCGTCGATGATAAAACCACCAAAGCGCTCTTGCTTCTTCTTCTTCTTGCGCCCTCCACGCCGGTTGTCATCGTCGTCTTCCTCCTCCTCGTCGTACTCTTCCGAATCGAGATCTTCTCCCTCGGGCTCCTGCTCGTCTTCCGCCTCCTCCTCATCATCATCCTCTTCATCGTCCAGACGGCGTCGATCTTTGCGCTGCTTCTTTCTTGGTCGCTCATTGTCCGACTGCGATGTCGATGGCGACCGGGAGCGCTGGGGTGACCGCGAAACCGACCGTGACACCGAGCGATTTGAACCACCACTTTTGCGAGAACGATTCGATGCCACACTGTCAGCATCAGAGCCGCTGCCGCTATCCGACATGCTTCCGATTAACGATACCAACGTCGTACGATGAGTATTGGCTTATTTTCAGATATTTGTTCACGTTTTACTTCACTATTTTCAATATTTTCAGCAAAAATTTACATCATTCACACCGTGTTGATGTTGCGTTGTTTTCTTCACTCCATTTTGGTGACGTACGCTCCGACTTTGAAGGAGAATGCGCTCCATCACGGAATGAATGCTATCCGCTCACTTTCGGAACACAAGTACCCATGTAGCTAAATCTGAGACACCGGGAGGATGATTTTCAAATGTACAGTTGGGAGGCATTTTAAGTTGGACTTTTTTTAGTCTAGTGTTCTATTATTGATTGCTACTTAAAATAAAATTAAAAATAAATCGGAATAAAATACAATGAACAAGTTTTTATGACCTTTCAGTTGAAATACAACTGTCTATCACTATTACAAGCAATTTTGATTTTTGTTGTGCAAAAATAGTATTTTTT
>KB682235.1:0-16157 GCA_000349165.1 Anopheles christyi | reverse complement strand
TGGACTGGAGCTTTTCCGGATGTTTTAAATCCCTTTCAGTGCCACTTGCCCCACACCCAGTCGTCGCTGATGCTCACACGCACGCAATACACTATTTCACACACACACACATATACAAAATCACTACGATCTGCACACTATCAGCTCTTATGCGCGAAACAATTTCTGGGACACACTATTCCACACACGCTGCTGCCTCTTCCTTTTTCTTCTCTTGTGGAACTTTCCCGAAAAAAAAACAACACAACAAACAATATGCACCAACAATAACAGAAATGTGTAACGTAACTAACTTTTCCGTCCCTTCTTCTTAGCCTTGCAGTTGCGTTTTTGTTGTTGTTCGATTTACTTGTAATGACGATGGTAAATGAACACACCGTACACCACTTTGCAGGGTGTTGATGATGAAGACGGGTTCTGCTGCGGCGGCTTTTGTCGATGTGATTTGGGCTCACTTTTACTTCTCGTTTGCTTCAGAAAATCTCGACCATATGTATGAGAGCAGATAGAGCTCTACTCAATGCCCATTTCATTTAGACTTTTGCCGTTTTTCCTCCCTTCTCCGGGTGCACACGGATTAACTGTGGTTTGAAAATATATCACACAATCTGGGGGCACACACATCACACGACCAGCCTGAAATCAACCTGTGGAGAAAGAGGGCGAACAGAAATTAGTTGGTGTGTAAGAATTTCGTCTTTTTGCCAATATCCAGTTCATTTGCAAATTGTTTGGTCTGGGAGGACCGACCGGCGTGCAGAAACAAACCCTGCATACGGGCTATTCACCAAGACCACATGAAATCTTCTCGTGCGTGTAAAATCTCTATTTCATCGCGTCTGCGATTTTGTTGCTTTATTTTGTAACTTCACTATATGTGAATTTAGAAGAGCTTACAAAGGTAGCTGCTTCACACTCTCAAAATGTACGGTAAAATGGAGAATTTGCAACAACACACAATTTCTGGAAATATTCTACACCACAGCGCACACACACAAACACATACATACTGTAAAGTCACTGACATGGGCGCTGTGCACAAAACCGATGAGTACGAATGGACGAAACTAACTACGGCGCATCCTACTTTGCTTCTAATTTACACAAATCGAACACAATTTTTCCATCAACTCCTCCTTCCTGGAAACTTCCAAAATCGGTTCACCATATCTCGGGCGTTTTTGCACAAAGCCCGTGCTCCACTATCGCTATTTGACAGCTGTCTTCTCGCATGGCTATCTAATTAGAAGCAAAAAAATGTTCCCGTTTCATTTCTCTTACTCTTTCTCTCACTTCTGTGCGCCCGCGTGTGCATGTGTGTGTGTGTGTGACAACGAGATTCACTACTTCTATCCGTGGGGTCCCTTCAACTGAAACCGAAATATGAAATCCCTTTGGCTGTATGTAATTTTACTGTTGGGTTGGTGTCTCCGCCTGCTGCGAATAGTTCAAGGAAATGTGTACGACAACGAATTGTCACACCGGAAGAACGTACGAAGGGACTTATTGCCAAAAAAAAAAAACAATAAATAGAAGAAAACGGAATTTAGCACTCTTTCTAAAGCTCTGTTCTCTTTTCCTGGCTCATAAAACTATCGCCCCTCGTTGTCACCCTGTCAGACCCTTTGCTCCTTCGAGGGAAGATCTTTTTTCCGATTAGGCAACGTCGTCGACGGCGTAAAGGTCGAACGCAAAGAAAAGTAGGCTCCCCCGTGTGTGTTCCCCATCCTTTGCCATCACAACCACACATGCACACGCACACGCACATAAAACCAACACACATTCACACGCACGTATACGCACGCACACCGGTACCTTGGCACACGGTAGGCCGTTTTCGTCAGGAGAAAACTCGCTACCGGAGGCCAAGGGCCAACATAAGGTGTGCGGTGTACTTCTCCCTTCCTTTCCTTTCCTTAACTTAACCCTATCCCACCCCAGGGACACAGACACTACTCACACTCGGTCGTCTGCTGGCTCCGTTGTATGAAAAGTTGTAGTCGGCTTCCCTTTTTTTTCGCTTGCGCCACTCCGCCACTACTGACACACAAGCACGAAGAAACGCACACTACGCTGTAGCGCGAACCGAGATACGGACGGGGACACACCGGTTTTCCCCTTTCTGCTTTTCACGGGGAACAGCTTTGAAAAACCCCGGCAGGAGCGGGCCGTCACGGGGTGTTTCACGCGGATGCTTAGCACAAACGGTCGCAATCCTTCTCGGGTTAAGCGGAAAAAATCGTCTGCCTTTCCTCGCACTCTTGGACGAGCGCCGACGTCGTACCGGATGTGAAAGAGCTTGTAAAATCGATGAAATGCATGACACATGTCAAATTGCCTGAGCAGTATAGTCAACTTCGCTCACCGTTCGTCGAGAGCGTGATCGTTTTTGGTCGCACGGAAAATCACAATGGTCGCGCTTGGTCGAAACAGGAATTTTCAAAAATATTCTTGTTTTTCTTTTTAATTGCTTGTTTATTTCCTCTTTGATTGAAATAGATCTTCCAGATACTAAATTTGTTTTTTTTTTCAGTAATAATATCATTGGCTTTTTATCTCAATTGCATTGCAGTGATTCTAGAGTGATTACACAAAATTTCCATCAAAGCTCGAAAACAATCAAAGCATTTGATACTGACCCCACTCTCTCTTTGCAAAATAAACACTTTTGACCCTTGCCCCCCAATGCGTTCCAATTTCATACTTTAGCTCATCCCCAAAGTCAACAGGTCGTTATCGTTCTCGTCTCCACGTTATCAGCGTGAATTGTAGTTTTTTCCTGCCTCAGTACGCCAACATCACGGACCGACAGCGCATCTGGTAAAAGAAGTCCTTCTCCCTTTATGCAGACACCATGGCAGGCGGAAAACAAACGTCTCATCTGAAACTGGAACGCTTCGGGATGGTGCTTCGTGTGACGATTAACAATCCGCGCAAAAAGAATGCACTTAACCGGCAAACGTATAAGGATCTGGGCGATACGCTAAACGCGGCTAACAAGGACGATGGTGTGCATGTGGTCGTGCTCACCGGTACGGGAGATTTTTATTCTTCCGGCAACGACATGGTATCGGCCGTCGCAGAGGAAGGCTCGGTTGATGAGAAGCTTGCGCGTGGAAACGCAATCCTACGCGAGATGGTTCGTGCGTTTATTTCGTTCGATAAGCTGCTGATTGCCATCATCAATGGACCGGCCATAGGAATTGCGGCCACGACGGCGCTTCTGTGCGATGTCGTCTACATGGTCGATACGGCTTACTTCTACACACCCTTCACGAAGCTTGGGCTCTGTGCGGAAGGTTGCTCCTCGTACTCGTTTCCGCTGTTGATGGGGCGAAGCAAGGCGTCCGAAATGTTGCTACTAAATCATCGTATGACGGCACAGGAAGCGCTACAGTTTAATGTCGTTGCGGCGGTGATTAAAAGAGACGAAATCGAAACCAAACTGTGGCCTCAGATACTGGAGCACGGCAGGTTGCCGATAGGATCGATCAAGGCCGGCAAGCTTCTGATCAATCGATTCCAACGGGACAAACTGTACGAAGCAAACGATCGCGAGACGGAAGCGCTAATGGATCGCTACCAGACCGAGGAGTCGATGAATGCGGTGATGGAATTTATGATGCGAAAAAGTAAAATGTAAAAAGGGTCGTCATCTTGCGAGGCAAATACAAACGGTTGCTGTGACCGGATTTTGGTTGTGGGTGGTAAATCATATTTTCTACAGCCTAATTAGTACTTTCTACCGGTCAGCAAGGGCCGGAGGGCTTGATTATTTGGGCAACTCTGTGATTCGCGGTTGCTGTGAGCGGGTTGCAGGAGATGAAATCAAACCCAACAACTGACAGTCAGCTTCCAGCAGGGTTAGATCCTTGTTCGATCCTAAAAAGCGTGTCGACAGTTCAAGATCTTTAACGCGCAGCCGTACCCGGGCACCTCTCACGTAATCTCTGCAAAAAAAATCGCAAATATATGTAAGAAATGAATGAAGAGCAAGACAAAATGAAAGACGTTGCTTACTCGCCATTCTTCGACGGTCGCGTGCAAACGCAATGAAACTTCCATCCAAAGTCGATGTACAGGTCATTTTCAACTATGTGAAATATTTTCCCCGTCACAGTCTTTCCTTCAGGATCGCCTAGCTAAAAAGCAAAACAAAATCAGGGAGTAGATGATATTTATCTGAGCTTTAAAATCCATTTCTTACTCACATCGACAAACTTTGAGTTTCTCAGCAGAGCGGCAAACGTCTTCGGAGGTTCATTTGACTGTTCCGGAATGAGCGATTCGCTGTGTTTCTGGTAGGCTTTTGCAAATCCTCCAACCTTTCTGTTCGCTTCGGCCGATTCGTGGCCATCATCGGAGGGAACCACTCCTGGGGATGGTGGTGGCAGCCCTTCCGAGCTGAATTTTATGCACGAACCTACTCGTACCGGCTGAATATATGCTGCACATAACGGTCGTTGACTAGCCAATCGCAGGAATAGTGCCATTGTATGTAATTTTAGTCACTTTATACCGAAGCTAACCGGCTTTCGCTATTGGAGGGAGGGAAAATAAGGCAGTGAAAAATATTCCCACGAGCCAGGCGAGTTTGTTTTGATCGCAGCACACTGCCAGCCAGCACGGATGACAGATGTGACGTCGACGGCCGTGTGACATTTGAGCGCGCTGTCACATATCACATCAAAACAAAAGCATTGCCCGTCGAATCGCCCCATTTTCACGCGCAGCCCATAGAAGCCTCGATGCGAATACGTGTGCGGGACCCCCTGAAAGCAATAAACCGATTTCTCGGCTGGTACGGCTCACGGATATCGTAACAGCCCTGGCGGTCATCGACCGTGAGTGTACTGGTGCGGCCGGACCGATGGATCAATCGAAGTCCACCGGAACACGCGCCACCGGGTCCGGTGGCGGTGGTGGTGGAGGTCGCGACAAACCGGACAAACAGCAACAGCAGTCCCGGAAGGATAAGAAGGATAAGGTCGGTAAATCGGGTGGTTCGAATAATAAGCGCAACAAAAAGAACAAGAAGGATGCACCACCGCCCATGACTCGGGTGGTCATACGCCGGCTGCCACCGACCATGACGGAGACCCTGTTCTGCGAACAGATCTCGGTGGACGGGAAGCTGCCGGAGAACGATGAGTTTTACTTTGTCGGACCGGACTGGACGCTCGGGCATAATGCGTCCTGCCGGGCGTACATAAATTTTACCAACCCGGAGGATATCTTTCGGTTCACCGACAGCTACGATGGGTACATGTTCGTCGACAGCAAGGGCATGGAGTATCAGGCCGTGGTAGAGTATGCACCGTTTCAGAGGCCACCGAAAACACGATCTCGCAAGAAGGATCCGAAGTGTAACACGATCGAAACCGATACGCACTTCATCGCGTTTAAGGAAGCGCTCGAGAAGGAGCAGGAGGAAGCGCTGCACGGACGGGGAACCCAGGAGTTCAGCTTTAAGTTTGAGCAAGGTAAGACAAATGCCGTGGTGTCAATGTATCCGCTTCTGATGTGTCCTTTTCCTACTCTTTTCAGGGGAGAAAACCACGACAACACCTTTGCTTGAGTACATCGCACAAAGGAAGCAGGAGAAGCGTGATGAACGACGACGCAAGCAGGAGGAAAAAAGGAGAATGCGTGAAGAGGAACGGCACATGCGGAAGACGCAGATTGCGCGGGCTATGCCGGACGCCATCCAGGAGGAGGTGTTTAACGAGTTCATGGAGCGGACAGCTCTGCCACGCTTGAACTCGATGCAAAACGTATCGAAATCGGGCGGTGGTGGTGGTGGAGGAGGAGGTGGAGGCGGCGGTAAGGGAGGTAGTGATGGAAAGTTTAAAGATGATAAGGATAAAAAGGGAAAGAATAAGAAGGATAAGGAGCGAAATCGAGAGAAAAAGGGCGAAGAATCGAAAGGGCCCCTGGAAGGAGAGAAGGTGGTGATCATGAAGAAGCAGGATCGCGACAAACAGGACCGCGGTAAAAAGGGGAAGGAAAAACAGGGCAAAGATGAAAATCGCTTCAAGGATCAGAATCAGCAACAGAAAGGTGTAGAGAGAAATGAAAAGCCGAAAAAGGATAAACCACCTTCAGGTGCTCCCTCCGGTGGTGCCAGTGAGCAACCATCTACGTCCAAAGGGACCACCAACCCTGGTGCGGTACCAGCTAGCTCTAACACCACCAATAACAACAAGAAGGAAGTTAAGAAGTACAGCGAACGACGTAAAGAAACGCGTGCCCGTGCAGAGACACGCTTTGCCGAGCAGGACAGCGGCAGGAACGAGCCGGAACCCTCCAAAGATGCGCGTCCACCGGTTACCGATCAAAAGGGGGCGGATGGGAAGAAAACCATACTTACCGCCAACGTACCACCGTTCGTACCGAAGGAGAAGAAAACCATCCTGGTGGCTGGGTCCTCGAACACTTCTGCCGATATGACTGAAAAGATGGCCAAAATGTCTATTGAAAAGCGAATCACTGACAGTGGTAAGAACTCACCCTCGCCAGACGCTGTCGGTGCTGCTGGTCCTTCAAAATGGAGTGGAAAACTTACCGAAAAGCAGCGGGAAGCCCGTGAGGCACGCAAAATTCGTAACAAGGATCGACCGTCGATCGAAATCTATCAGCCTCGCAAGCGGATAGTGTCCGGTGGGGCGGGTGGCAAGAGTGAGGACGATCGGGGCCGGAGCGATTCTGACCGACCGTCTGACAATGTGTCCGCTTCGGCATCGGCCGGAGCAGCCGCTGAGTCTGGCGACGGTGTAGGCAAAGAGCGTCGCCATAAACTAACGAAGAAAGCCTCCGATCGGCAGCAGCGAGAGAGGAAAAATGGCAGAAAGAATTCGTTCGATGTGGATAGTTCTAAGGAACAGGCTGTGGCTGGTAGCAGTGCTACGACTGTATCATAGGCCACTTCCGGTGTGTAGTACGCAACACCGTTTCCTTACGTCCAGCGCGAAGGTTTTTCGGGAGAAATCATAAGGCTATTAGAATCCTTTCCTTGCGTGTGCTGCTCTGTGTTTCTTTCGTGGAATGCAATAAAAATACAAACACGGAACGCGCAACATGTGTTCGGAAGTTTGTCTCAAGATTAATGGTGGATTGTACTGTTTTAGCGCGATTAAATAACTTAACATTTTTATTAAGAATAACATATCAGTATTTCAGGGAATTTATCAAATATTTGTTCATATTAGCATCGATGTAAGCGTTGATTATCCTCTTGTTATAAGGCCTCTCGAAACTGCGCCTTAGTTCTGCCGTTCCGCCAACTGCTTCAACTGTCGTAGCACCGTCTCTAGCAGCTTTTTCTTATCCCGCTCGGACTTGGACTTCATCAGCGAAAGCATCGATTTCTTATCCGCTTCGCGTAACTTCTCCAACACCACAATGATCGTGGACGGATGCACAAGCGAGTATCGGTTCTCGTCCTTCCCGAAATCGTGCAAATAGGCACTCCAATCTTCCGAAATGAGCAAATCGAGCAGTTGCCGTATTTCAGCAAAATATTTCGATAGATCACCATCGCGCAAACCCGGCACCGGATCGGTCGAAGCAAACATCTCGAACTGCATCAAATCGAGATTGATCTGATCGAGCGCACCGCCCGAAATTTGCCGTATATCTTCGGACAGGATAAGCTTCGAGATGGTGCTGGCGATGTGTTCGCACGCCTTCTTGCACGCTGCCTGTGCCACCCCAGGCAGGATGTACGAGAAGCTTTGGAATGTGCTCTGCAGGAAGGCAACCATGTCGGTGACGAACTGTGACGCATGCCCGTACGATTCCGGCAACACCCAGTCATAATTTTCCAGCTCTTCGAAGAACTCGTCCAGCTTGCAGCACAGCTTGGTCGATACCTGCTGTTCCGCCTCCGACCGTGCCACGTGGAACATGGCCGACGGGGTCTGTGTTACACTCTGCACCGTACCGGTCATTTTGCACACGAACGAATCGAGGAATGGGCCCGCCTTCTCCAGGTACTGCGTGTCTATGATAATCTGGATCACCTGCATCAGCGCCAAGCTTGGACTGCGGAAAACGGCCGACAGACAGCCGCTAAAGCTGCGCGTCAGAAGCAGGTTGGCTGCCTTCCGAACCATGGCCGCGATTTCGTTCGGAGAAAGTGTCAGCTCCTCGGAAAACTTCATACACGCGTACATAAACTCCATCGCCTGATGGTACACCTCTGGGACCATGCGCGAGAAGGGGAACTTTTTCGGGAAGGGTTGCGCTTCCAGCTGCTCCGAATGGAATGGGAACCGCTCCAGTACCGCATCGTACTCTTCCTGATTGTGCGCTTCCAGCGGCAGAAAGTCGCTCTTGTCCAGTATGAGGCGGAATTCGTTTACCCAGCGCTGCAGCAAAACCTCGTTGTAGTGATCACGCATCTCGAGCAGCAGATCCCACAGCTGCGTCACGGTGTAGCCATAGTTTTTGAGCGTGGTAATGCTCAGCATGATCAAGTTTTTGATGCGCAGCAGCACATTCGGATCGGTGCAGGAGGACGAGGACATGCTGAGCACGTTGACTGCACGCGACAACGAAGAGGACCAAAGATCGTCGAGGTACGTTTGCGTCACGATATCGCCCCCCGTGTTCATAACGTGATCCTCCACCACAAAGAAGCCAACGATGGAGTAGATGTACGTTTTGTACGCTTCCAAATTGCCGTGCATCGATTGGGGTTCTTGTAGGACGAGCTTCGCCTGATCCCGACGCTGCTTCCGGTAGTCCTTCTCGAAGTACTCCTTATCGTTCAGCACGGTGTAAATGTGCAGACAGCGATAGATAGGTGAAAAGTCAATCAAATCCTGCGCATTCACATCCTCATCATCGTCCCCAAAGTCCGAGCAGCCCGGTCCACCCTGCTCCGCGAGCGCCTTATACTCAGCAATGATCGTCTCCAGATCGCGCTTCTGCAGCTCCTTCGTGTGCTTCATAGCAATCTCACCAATTTTGGGCGAAAATTTGCGTATATTCTCCAGAAACTCGCGGAAATCCTCCTCGGATGACTTTTTAATGTTTTCCTTCAGCCTCGGAATGGTGTCACGCATTTGCTGCGAAAAGCGATACCCCGCCACCTTCGGCAGATACTCGCTCTCGAGCACTTCGAGCGTTTTCAGCGCCGGATAGTAGCGCTTTCCACGCACCTGCTTGAGCAGCTTGCTGTAACACTCCAGCACCGGCAAACAGCTCGACAGGCCCTCGATCGCACCCGCAATGTTGCCCTCCACCTTGCGCGCCTTCACTAGCTCGTTCCCTTTCGCAATCACACCGGCCGACGCCTTCCCGAGCCCATCGTTCAGTCCGAGCACCTCCTGGTTCAGGCCCTGGGCTTGGGATTTCACCAGCAGCAGTTCTCGGATGGAATCGATGAATCCCTGGTAGTACAGATTACAGATACGCTCTATGTCCTTATCGTGCGAGCGGATGCGCGAATCCAGCTGCTCGGAGATTTGATCCTGCGAATTGCCCTCGAGTATGGTGCGAAACGTTGGCCCCCAGTAGTCATCGACCGCTTCGATGTCTTGCATCGAAATGTTGGCCATTCTCACAGCAAGAGTTTACGTTTTTTCACACCCCGCACCAGAAGCCGTTCTAGGGAATTCGGATTTTTGTGATGTGTTGTTTGTTGACAATGATTAATGCATATAGGGATGCACGCGGCCAAATAGACTGAAGTATTAATTATCGAAATTTCAGGGAATTTTTTATTTGGTACTGTTTAAAATATGAATTTTGTTTTTTCAGCATACAAAATCATAAAAAATTGCCACATAGAGACATAAAAACATTCCATCGAGTATTTTCGTTTTGAGCAATGATCGATGAACGATAAACGCACACTAGGCAGCACTCATGTAATATCCGTCAAAATTATTAAAAAGTATTGGTAATACGATTTCGTTTTTGTACAACCGTTTTACAACGTTAGAATGAAATGTCTCTAATATTCAGCTGTTAAATCACGCTTTTTCTCAACATTTTATTATCAGGATGTTGTACTCTGCTGGTGCGAGCAAATTAACTTTTGCACGTATGGCACGTGTGTATTTTAATCAACGGTACGAATTGACAACTTGGTTTTCAAAAACTAAAGCATGCTCTGCTTTGTGCACTAAAACTGTATCTTATCAATTGTAACATCTTAACAAAAACCTGATTCGTCCAACAAATGTCTTAGTTGTACAAGTTCTTAAGTTAGTTCATGGCAACGGCGCGTAACGTGCATTCTGTGTACAAGTTTAGCATTCCACTCTTAATAACGCCAAAATGGCCTATGTACAGGAAGTTTTTCGCTATTATAAACACCTACATTCCTATCGTTAGTCTTATGAAGAAGCTGCTCTTAGAAATAAAAACGGGGATGCGTACTCTAATCACAATCGCTCAACAGTTTATCACACTTGGCAGTGGTGGTGGACGTCGACGACGCCGGCGCTTCCTCCGCTCCACCCGCCGGAGGTACCATAATGACGCGGTGATTGTTTTTCAACGGCACCTTCTTTGGCTTTCGCTTTGCTTTCAGCTTCCTGGCGTTGCGTCTATGCAGACAGAACAGTACGATGGCAAACAGCACTATACAGCCGGCTACAGCAGCCGATATCTTCATCCACGTCGATTTGGCTTCCGTATCGAGCTGGCGCGAGTGGCGGATCTCCATACACTGATGAAAGTTGGCCACCTGGTCCGCATCAACTTCCCGTCCCGCTTCGGCATTGCAAATGTTTTGCTCTGTAAAGAAGGAAACACCAAGTAAGGTAAGGTTTTTCACAACTTCCCAAACGTCCGAACGACTTACCTGACGATGTAAGCGGGATGCAGTAAAGGGGCGGATACATGATTTTGGTCCGCCGCAGGACCAACTCTGCCGTCAGCACCTGGCAGGCACAGATCGGTATCTGTGTGTTGTTGAGCTCGACCGACTTCAGGTTGCACATCGGTGAAAACTGGCCTAGGGTGAGCTCTTTCATCGGGTTGGATGAGATGTTCAGCTGCCACAGGTCGGGCAGGACGCCAAAGTCTGGTAATCGCTGTAGCCGACAGTCGGCCAGCCCGAGTACCTGCAGTGGTGCCTTGATTGGCTTTTCTATCTTCAACAGGTCCTGCTCCAGGTTGAGTAGTGCATTGTGGCTTACGTAAAGGTTGCGCAGGACGGGTAGCTGGAACAGTTCCGGCGGTATGGTTATCAGTGCGTTATGCGAAAGTTCGATCGCCTGCGGAATTGCAAAAAAAAAAGGGGAATCCATAAATTAAACAACCTTCTCAGCAGGGTCGTTCCCGCTCGTCTTCAACCTACCTCTAGGTTCGTGAGAGAACTAAACGTATTCTCCTCAAGGTTTTGGACCATGTTCTCGAACAGATACAGATACTTGATCGAACTGTACCGGGCGAAGGAATGGGCATATAAATCTCGGATACGATTGAAGCTGAGATCTAATATCTGAAACAGGAGAGTGGTGATGGGTCGGTATTTGAAACATTAGTTGAAAATCGGGAAAATCGTATCATGTGTGTTAAGGCAATGGGGAGAAGGGGGGCATTGGCAACCAGCATCTTTTATTCGATTCGACGGCGACTAACAAACCATACATCAAGTGGGCAAACCGTACAAACCTGAGGAAACACGATCTTCTCTCACTCGCACACTTTCCGTGACCGGTTGCACGATCGTCCGACCGCACCATTTGGGTTAATTGATTTAAATTGGTTTGTTAGTCTGGTGTTTCTTATGCTCGATGGGGGATGCTCGGACGGGATAGAACGAGAAGAAAAATGGATTCCGGAATGTTTCCCCATATACTACATAGAAAGATGTAACCGTTTGTGTAGGCTTAGGTGGCAGAAACGTTAATATTGTTCAAATTTACGGCACTGTAGCAAGCAGACCAAAGAAAGTCGATTTATTTTAACACTTGACGATGATGTCGGACATGTAGATCACCTTTCCTCCTCCTCCGCCTTATAGGTAAGTATGTTGAGGCAAAATACAAACACCAATCATGACCTTGAGATGCGAATTGTGAAATGTTGTTGTTGTTGAAAAGCATCCTACAATAATGTTATTTATGCTATTTTAGATTCGCTCCTGGTCAAGTGGATCACGCTGAATTGTATGCACCGGCTAAAGACATCATCAACCTAGAGGTAACATCAATTGACCCTTCCACATCCCCCCCTACGCACGAAACGAGCAACAATTGGCCAGAATTACAACACCCTGGATAAAGCACTCTTACCTCGAGACTGGACTTGAGCGTTTGTGGAATTTCCTTCAGGTTTAGGTTGGCACAGTTGTAGCCGATCATCTTGTACGTGCGCTCGAGCTGGCAACGCTGCGTACGATCCAACTCCGTCGGTAACGTTGCAAAACCATTCCCATTGCTAAGCGTTAGCATAAAGATGACCGTCAGGGTCAGGGTCGGGATGGTGGATGATGCACCGATCCGGGGGCTTACCATTAGATGCATGCTGATACGCGTCTATTACCTGAAGGAGGGAACGGGCGGGGAAACAAACAAAAACAAAAACCTTTATTATTGGTGGGGGAGTGGGGGGTTGGTGGTGTATTCGGATTCACGGTCGAAACTGATGATTAGTGGTTAAATGTGATGTGTAGGTAATAAAAGAGCATAGCTTTTATGCCACAATTAGATGACTATCACAGCAATTCTAGATTACACGACAAAATGGTTACGTTCTGTGCTGCATCTCACGTTTTGACGATCTCTCTATCTCACTGCTGTGGAACTATCGAGCTATCAATGCTGATTAGAAAATTACTTATGACCATTGATAGTGGAAAACGGGTACAGCTAAAGTGCTGCTTGACTTTTGCTTGGGAAAAAACAAACCTTTTATCAGCTTGAGGAACTTTCCAACGTTTATGTATGTTGTCTCGTAACGACTGATCTTACACTTGGAAGCAAATCCGTTTCCAGCAATCTTTCGAACGAAACTAGTTTGTTCTCTTAATCTAACAATGCAACAACATTTCCTAGATGCGCCGTTCTAGTTCACACCGTCACCGCGTTGTGTCGTCGGCTGGTCTACACGTTTCATGGGTGTGGTCCGCCGGAATTGCCGGGCACGTTCTGGGTTGTTGATTGCTAATATATGTCGAATTGTACCGTCAATCAAACGGCAACAATCGAGCGGGTTCGATCGAGCGAAGCGCACTCAAAAAGCGATCTAGCCTTTTGATGGGCGCACTGGTGCAACATCTTCTTGTTCCAGTCCCAGAGTTCGTAAAACGTTCGTAACGCTTTTAATTTGATTTATGAGGCCACACACAAACGCACGTACACACAATTAGGTGACATACAAGATGACAAAGAAGCGTTTGCATTCAAAAATAAGACCCGTTACAACGATGATGGTTGACTGTTTACTGCGTGTTTATGAACTGTTAAATCGTTTGGCGTGCGCCACCAGGGGACTCCATCGCTTACACGTGTGTTGGTGTTTTTTTTTTGTAAAAAATCCTTTAATTTTTAAATTTGAAAATTAATACTATGCACTTTTAAATAACAGTTAACACAAGTGCGTTCTATTGTTACAATTATTTCACTTCCACTGTGGGATTATTCTACTGGAACTATCGCACTCAAGAGTTTTTCTGTTGATACCGTTCGTTTCATTTGTTTGTTTTTTTCCTGATTCGATTCAAAGCTGCTATCAGACCAAATTACCTCGCCTTTTCAAGTACCATGCCCGGTTGCTTACGTTGTATTGCACACCGGACTAATTAAGCCATTTCAAAACGACTGCACTAATTTGCACTGATGATGGGGAGGGCTGGAGTTTGCTTTTCAACTTTTTATTGGGTTTGATTTGGAACACTTGCAATCACAGTTGATGAAATGTTTCACACCTGCACCACACGACCGCGTGAGATTTGTTCAATCAAGCATTAAAAAAAGAGCAACAGTAGCACACCATAAGAACGATCTCCAACAGCATTTGTTCGGCCTGACGTTTGGCCTGATCGTGCTAGATGCACCGGAAATGCCAATTGGCTGTCCGAAAGCGTACCGCTTGTCGTTGCTGAATGTCGACAATTTCCACCGAATATCATAATAATAAACTACCGAATACGTCCGGCTGCCAATTAGTGGCAACCTCTGTCGATCGGCTTTACAACGGTTTGAACGATTGCGATTGACGTTTGCGGCCGATAAACCAATACGTTGACGTACCGGTTCGAAGGTCGAGAAAACTCCCCCTACGCCCCCCCCAACCACCCTGGAGTATCTTTTCTCAGACAAGCACACACAGACACGCACCGCTAGAGAACCAGACGTCAGTAGATCAATATTTGTTTCCCACATCTCTCTACTAATGTGTGTTTTGCGCAAAAAGGGCAACAATTTCCCTCCCATTCCCCCTGTGAAATGGGGATACCCTTTGGGATCTCTTCACCAGACAACAACCGACACCAACACAAAAAAAATGGGCCCGTTTAATTGACTTAATTTCGTTTAATTGAGTCAAATACGAGCGAGCGATTGTGCGTTTTTTTTGCGTTGGATGCGTGTGGAGATCTTCGAACGATAGGCGCGACCGGGCGGGCTGACTGCAATGCACTACCCTTAGTAGATCTCTACAGTCTCCGGTATGCTATTGTTTCGTTGTCGAGACGAGGCACGTCTAGTAGACCTTGTATTGGTAAAGTGCTACACAAAAATTATGATCGACAGCTGGTCATCCATCCATCCATCCAAACGTTACGGAGGAGTTTGGACGTGATGATTTAGCACGGCTAACTATTCACAGATTGCACTATGAAATTCTGACAGGCAAATAAAGGGGTGCGGAAGGGGGGTAGACCTTTGTGACAACCGTTTTCCGACAACGGGTGAATAATCGTTACAAGATCTTTATGATGTTTATGTGATGACTGTAGCACGGGCGCGATCGCTAGCGTATGGAAGCACGCATCCAAAGCGCACATTCAGGTCCATTATCAGGCACCAGGGTACGTAACGATGTATGAATCGATTCATCATACGACCTTCTAGATAAGGAATGTTTTGTGGCTTAAGGACGCGCTGTCCAAAATCATATTTTTATTTTCATTATGCTTATTTACACTTTAAGCATCTTTAGGGATTTCTTGAAACGATTGGAAGATTTTGAAATGAGACGCAAGATGCGAGAGAGATCACCAGTTTGAAAACCCTCTTGAGACCCTTCTTATCATAACACGAACAACACTATCATCCGTACCTCTTCAGACGTGAATGACGCACACGGAAACAACTTGAAACAAAGTATCTTGAGTCGGTATTTGTGTCTTTTTTTCCACAATTCCTAAGGAACTAGGGCTCTCCAATATCACCACGGGCCATTTTCCAGAAAATTCACACTTTTGGATGATTGCGCAATGCACTCTTACTTAAGCTCCCATTTCTAGTATTCGGGGAAATCCAACACCAAAAGTCCTTCTAGAACGGCCCACAGGTGTTCCCACCAAACTGCCCTCACTGAGAATGCATCACCTGTTACACCTCAAAAATATGCCAAACTTGTGCTTCATCTTATCGTAGAATTACACCGTGATACCAGCAGCGTGCGTGGTGGTATCTATCATTTGTCACTTCACAATTACTCACAACGTGTTTCGCGTTTCCTTCCCGTACCTTTTTAGTGTGTGTCTGCGATGTTGTTGATGGGTGTACCTTCTGCTAGGAGGTTCACGATAAATGCAGCACCTTGCCCGAAAAATCTAATGAACGCACACGACGAACGTCTACCTAAACGTTGGGGCGTTGGAGCATATCTCTTTACACTACGCTTCTGTGCCTTTAGCCGTCCGATAATGTATCATTTCTGTTATCATGAGGTTTTAGGTAGAAATGTCTTATAAAACCCCCCACATCTAAAAGGGGCTTTAGATAGACACACACACACACACACACTCACATACACCGACCCTGGGTTCACACTAGGAAGATTGTCTTCGCTCCACTTTACAGCCGGGTGTGGAGACACGGTTCAAACTGGGACGGTTAGCATCGTTCTCGAATTGATGTTAATTAAACATCCATTTAGCGTTCGCTCCGAGAACTCTTCACAGTCTGCCACTGGCAAAGTCTAACGGACTTGGCGCGCGAGATGCACTATTTGTGACCGTTCCGGAC
>KB682224.1:0-16122 GCA_000349165.1 Anopheles christyi | reverse complement strand
TGCACTTCTTCTTGCTTGGCGTAAACGACCTACGAGGTCATGCCGGCCTTATAAGGCTTTCTAGACTTATTTTTACCACGTAGCCGGATAGTCAGACCTTGCTACGGGGGGGCAGTCCGGATGAGAATTGAACTACGTCCGGCCTTTACAGGAGCCGGCGCGTCATCCATTAGACCACCGGGCCATCTGCACTAAAACCTTTCGATTTTTTTTCTGACCCACCAAAGGGTAGCGGTCCAAGAATTGATGTGATCGAAACGAACATTAAAGCAGATGAACGTTGTCGAGGCATCTAGCTGTGAGCGTACCATTGGTGTATCTCATATAAGCGGTATATTGTGGCAAATGTGGCGAATATTATCAAAATAATCAATGTGCCCTCAATGTTGTAGTTGGTAAAGAATATTGCATTCTACGAACTCTTCCTGCGATTGTACTAATGAGTATATTTAGTGCTATTCACCCAGACTGCTAGATTAGGGCGAGATAGAAAATGTTCAGTCCTCGGTAGTGAAATATACAGTCTCACCCCGAAGCATCACCACCCTCCCTGGCGGATTTAAACACGAACAAGTCAATTTCCATTCGCAGATAGTTGTGCGTCGGTGCTAGCACATGGCACAGCGACTCATGAATAACTCACGACTAATTTATGGTGCAGCCATCAATTATCACATCTCTCCAGGCCGGCAGCGCCCGTTCGGTCTCGATGGAGTCCTTCATGGAAGGATTTGTGCTCGAGTGTTTGCCGCATGACACTCGACCGTAGAAAAAAAACCCTTAGACATGTGTTTAGTAACTTTTTTAACTTGAATTGAATTTCACTGTAGACTGCTATTTCTGTTGTACAGAATTTTTGTTTGATTTAATATTTTACAGACAAGTGCTAAACATTTGTTTACCTAACTACTCAAATTATGGTAGTATAGACTACTGTTGATATTTGTCTTTATACACATAAAACCTGATCATTATATTTTTAAATAACATCAAAATACGATCAAATAAAGTCCAATCTGATAATGTTATGCTACGGATGAACTGAGTGCACGTGAACCCTGCGTTTTCATTTTTAACATTTGTAAAATAAAGTTATGGTGGATAATTTCTGCTTCATTTGTGGGTGATAATTTACGCTCCCATTAACGTCCTGATTGCGTATTTGAGGTTCTGGTTCGTATAGTTCATCACCGACACAACTATGGACCAAACCATAATCGATGGTCTGGCTTTGGAAATGTAGAACCATAATAAAGTACGCATCAAGAACAGCGCCCTAGGGCATCACCAACATTTACCATCCTTCCCACGCCTACAATTCATTTCGTCCACACCAATCGGCAGTGTACTGGGTGAGAAAGATGAAAAGAAAACATATTATGTCGGGTATAAGCGCTACCACAAACAGCGACCGACTTAGCTCGTTGTGCAGGACGAGTTGTGTTGTTGAAGAAACTGAGTGTGTACACAAAACCACTCCCCCCTCTCGAAGCTCTTCGTTGATCTTCCTTGCCGCGCCCGTACGCGCCAAACTACCACACTCTCACGCGTAATGTAGATCAGACACTTCCGGGGGCAGTCGAGAAATGGAAGCAAATCGAGAAATTGGATCAAATTACATCTCCCCAACAGTGGGACCACTCCTTTCACCCTATCTTACTCTCTATCTTGGCAGACTTACAAAGTTCCGAGCCCTTTGCCTTTTCCCAACGTGTAACACACATCCATGGGCAGCAGTATCAATATCTGCCAGCTGCTGCCCCTTGTACTACTACTACTACTACTACTGCTACTACTACTACTACTAATGCTACTACTACTACTAATACTGTACTGAAAAAAGGAATGCGATGCAAAAATGAGACACGAAAACATGTTCTGCTTCGTCAGCATTGCAAGAATTATCGATCGGTTCGGTCCGTTTACCCTGAAGAGAGAATACTTCCGTGAGTGCAAACATTTTAGAGGCAGGGGTTTTCTGCAAAATTGTTTTCTGCAATGAGCATCGTGCTACTAAATATCATGTGTCAAAAGATTGAACATTATGATGTCGTTGGTAAACCGATACAAATAGAAATGACCTCGGATTAGTAAGAGTTAGGCTATTTGGAGCTCTTCTCCACACCACTGAAAGGATTCTTATGTACGCTAGAGTGAACGAAACCAAACGATACTCTGATAAAAAACTGGATATTGCATCGGATGTAGCGGGAAGATAATTTTCTAATTCACTAATAACATCCCGCTCAACATACTTCACCATTTTCTCACGGGCCGTGGAGTGGCTCATTACGACCAGAGGAAGCATTTCCATCATTCACAGTGTCTCACCGTTGGCCCATTATGCCGCTACTCAAACCATTAAATTATCAGCCCATGATGAGGTGATGATGCGTTTCTGGAAATCTCTCAGAAGCTTGTCGGTAATTTTTAGCAATCTCATCACAGCATCCGCGCATCTGCTCAAATAGGAGCCAAACTCCATTAAAAGTTCATTTCATGTACTTTCACCGAAAAGCTGCGAACGACTCACTTCTTCCAACATCAAATTCGCTGACGTTTTGCCCTTTTCGGGAGCACCCTACCTCGACAACTCAATCATCTGTCGGGCGCACCCAAAACACATCCACATACATTTTTTGTTTGGATTCGATGTAGCGCAAATCAGTGGGTAAACCACATGCAACATAGAAACTTAGAGTCGGGAGAACCCAGAATCCACTGTAGGAACAGAACCCACTCACGTTTGGGTGTCGGAATTCCAAGAAGCCACAAACCAAGCTAATGATAGCAAACCGTGGTGGTGAAGAAGGCACGAAAAAAGATGTGAATATATCACTCGCAGCGATAAAAATGAGCTTCCGTGTTGGTGGCTTTTTATTATGTCCTCTACAAAACCCTCCTTCCTTTCTTTTGCCTCTCACTGACCAACCACCAACAGGACCCTTAGATAGGTGGTGTCGTCGAAACGCACATTTCCGTATCGCATTTGGTGCGACACAACTTCCGTTGAGGTTCCTCAATTCTGCTCACACCGCGCCATCGTTCATTTGTTCATCGCTTCCGGGGGCCGCCATGTTCGTCTTTACTAGCTGTTGCTGCTGCGTCTGGCACTACTGCTGATGATCGTACCACCATCTCGGACCAACCAAAGCGACGAGCCATCATTGTCCCAGGCGGCATACACTGGTGGCAAATTATGAAATTATGTCATTTTATATGCTCCTTTCCATTCCTTTGTGAGGGTGTACTGTGCGCGCCGACCAAACGTCTTATCTCTGCCTGTACCGTTCTTCCGCTTTCTATGGATCCTGCATCTTTCGTGGGAACAACAATGGTTTTCACAGATAACGTCTGCCATGGTGATGGTTGCATTGTGAAGCGTTGGTTGTACTGACGGCATTGCCTAATACTGTCGCGCCTTTAGTCTCGGTGTAGCATTGTCACAAACGCGTCGACGCATGGGACGGAACGACGATTTGGAACACATCAGTTAGACTTAAATTGCCATACCGTTGGCACAGCGACTCGCGTGAATCATTTTCGATCGCATGAAAACACAACGATGCAATAGTTTTCGTTTGTTTTGCCGCGCGAAAAGTTATGTGCCAGGTTTAAAGATTTATATACCTTAAGCAGTAGGTATCGTAAATAAAAAAATTAAACATTATTCTCATTCGAAGTCGATTCCCGATTGTAAGCGGGCAAAACACATTAGCGAAAAAAGCTTGAAATACACTCCAATTCACATGTGTGCTTCTAGCTGGGGAACGAAAATACCTCAATACGTTCCATTCCGTTTCTTTCACAGACTCATCGGTAGTTTTCCATCGCAGAATGGTAATTTACAATGCCGCACTAACTTTGTTTTTCTTTTATCTATTTTTTCTCTCTTTTTAACTTTCTCATGTTCTTATTTTTCCAAACTTGTTTATTTCCATTCAAATTCATTCGTTCGCCACATTACCTTTTCTTACGCACGGTTACGCACGCTACTACCGCACACGGGTTATGTGGGTCCCGGGGGGAGAGGGCCGCAACTATCACGCACTATGCACCACACAAAACGCATGCAGTTGCACCACACCAGCACGCACCAATCTCGGCATACTCGCAAACGGCCACCAGAACCGCTAGCTAGGAACGTCGATACTTCCACCAGCACCGCCACCAAGGCACGTTGGTGGGCTTTGGTCAACTCCGTCGCCATAGCACAAAACATCCGTCACCGTCGTCGTTATGGCCGTCAGCCGCCAACGGCACGGGTGTGGAAACGGAACGCACAATTCGGTGGCATCTATCCACCCAATTACGACCTCGTACATCACTGCCTTCGAACACTGCCGTCCGACAAGGTGACTAAGCAGTAGGACTCATCCGCTAGTACTTTTTGATGCTTGACCTCTCACCTATTCTATCGCTTGTACTGTCCAGGTGTTTATATATATTTTTTTAAATATACCTATCGCTTGTCTGGTTAATCTATACGACTGTTTTCTTAGGTGCAGTTTTTGCACAGTTCTTTGCCGATTCCTCAACATCATCTGTACAACTCCATCGTGATCAGAAAATCCTTTCTATAACATCTGTATCTATTTGTTATTCATGATGTTAGTTTATGTGTCTTATGTTTACGTTTCATATGGCCACTTCACATTCCCACTATCACTATCCTAATGTGATTTAAAACTATTTGATTTTCAATCCACAATGTGTTCAATTTGTTTATATCCAAGGACGTTTTTAAAAGATCATGTCTAAATTTTATGCAACCGAATTATGTACATACCAATCTCTCTTTTCTGCTCAGCAAGTATTACAGTAAAATGTATATACACAAACCTTGGATAAATTTTCAACTTGTTCGTTGCATCAAATAATAAGGTTTCAAATAGACCTTACATGCTATAAAAAGTATAGTTTGTGTCTATTTTATTCCTTCAATAGATATGAGTTCTAAATAAAGTACTAACGCACTTGAAATGCCTTGATTATATTCAAGAACGTATGCAATTCGTGATGTTAAAATTTCTAGGCTAACCTTGAAGGAAGTTCTCCTAAAGTTGAGGCACGGTAGGTAATTGCTTGAGTACATCTAGTTTGGGAAGACCGAGTTGTAACCTTGCGTGAATATTTAAATGAACGAATGAAAAGCTGATATATAAAAGAATATCAGAATAAAAAATGATACCAGCGTGAAAAATGCTCGGGGAAAACTACAGAAATGAAAATATTTCCCCACTACTGGTATCGTCCTAGCGACGTTGTTGATAATCGCCAGCAGGGTCAAGAACAAAACCCGTCCCAAAGTACCAGGCCCTCGAAACGATTAGTCTTGTTAGGCCTTCAACCAGGCGAGTGTAACGAGAAAATGTTGCGGCAGATGGTTCAGCAAAATATGCTAGGCAAGAAACACTATTCGCTCGAGGCAGGTATTGCGGGCGGTCTGTATCAGGAGTCTTTTATTTCGTAACATTACCGGTCATCGAGGCCCGGAAGCAAACGGCACCGAATGAGTGTTGTAAGCGTTTTAAGTGTTTACACTGTGTTTCTTTTCATTATGTTCTAAGAATACTTCAGGAGCAGGGATAAGTAAATCGTGTGTGATGTTCACACTGCTAGAAATAGGAGCACGAAGAAAAAAATAGATAGATTAACGGCAGAAAGAAAATATAAATTACTTATCTGAAATTTGGATTTGTCTTTATGTTGCATGATTTATCATTCAAACGTTCCTTGTTCGACGTTTTCAATGCATAATTTTATGATTGTTTTAAATAATGACCAAAATGGTTGATCCTATGCATGATGATGTCAACAAATGATATTATACCCAAAATGTATAAGGCATCCTTTCTAGATAATCGTTCTAGATAACACCCACCTACCATTTTTACATGTTGAAAATACCTGAAATAGCGACAATTTTTTTTACATTTAACACTAACAATACAAATGAAATGAATTAATGAATACTTTAAACCATTTCATCATACATAAGTAGAAAAACCATAACCATTTTATGTACTCCTTTACATAGTTTTATTTCTTTCTTCTTTTATAGATCTCAAACCAATAGCAAAAATGAATGAAAACAATGCTAACAAGATTTTGAGACACATTCAAATGTAGTAAAACTGGATAATTTTATGAATATCTGATTTAACTGAAATATCTGTTTGGATGTTACATACATTACAGCAGATAAATTATTTTAGCGGTGTTTTGACCAACTATTTCACGAAAAATATCAAATTTGACTTTGATCTTTGTAAAAAAAAACATCTTGTGGTTTTATAATTAATGTGCATGACAATATGCATGTGTCTTTTCGGTCCACACAATCAAGTACAGATTTTCAGAAGTAGTATTGGATGGAAAATATAATATTTGTATTATGTCAAACTGTTCATTGCGAGGGCCCTATTTAACGATATAGAAGGCCATCTTGGTACTTTAAGCGAATCAGTTCAAGTAAAACATTGATTTGAAAAAAAAAATACTAGTTGTAAGTTTAAGAGTTATTAAAAAGTAAAAGATTTGTATTTAAATTCCAGCGCAAAGTAAAATGTGACGAAAAATAACTGAAAATATTTTTCTTTGTAGACACTTTAAAACGTCTTCGCGGGCCATAGTCGAGTTATTTTGTGGGCTGTATTTGGTAAAGAGGTCTTATTTAGAAACCTCTGTTTGAATTGATCAAACAAACCGATTTTCACTTATTTACCAGAAAATTTGTGTCGGGCGTTATAAGTAGCAACACTTAATTTAGCTTTTAATATCGGCTCGTATTCTAGCTCGTGCCAAGATGTAGGAGCGTGAAGCGATCCATTAAGAGTAATTCTTTTTACAAAAATCAATTATCTGCCGTCCCCAATTGTACCTCAAGTTTTTCCACTTCGCGTTACTCCCAAAAGCCTTGATTGATACAGCAAATAATTTCATTCGCTCTCACCGTGTGACTGTTGTTTAGCGTACACATTTTGCAAAAGGCATCATGTGTAGAACACCCAGCAACCACAAACCGCAAAAAGCAGCAGAAAATCGAAAACCGCACCAGATACCAGATGTTTCAATCTATGCCGGATGCCGATGAACCAAGGCCACTACCAATTTGGAGGAAAAGCTAATGCAATTCTGCATTGTGTGCATGCATTGGTAAACAAAGTGCAAGCACCGGCGGTTGCGATTCCCATGAAGCAACTCCTGCATAGTGAGTAAAAATAACGCATTCAGATGGCTAAAATTTAATACGACAAACATCATTAGGAACGCATCAATTTGGTACATGATCGAACATTAAATAACAATATTTTGAGGTGAGCAATCAGCTATTAGTCACTGATTGATAAAAAACAGATGATTGAAATAAGAACGAAAAGTTGTCAATAGAAAAAAATGACACCGAGATGTGAAGGGTAACGAATGGTAGAGGTGGATCATTAAAGTTTTGTTTTTCAGATGTTGCAGATGCTAAAGAGGGGCATGGTATCGATATATTGTTGATGCAAGTACACAACTATACCACTTCACTGAGTGTATTGTAAGCCGTCTCACATAACCGAATATCAAATTTGTACGAAAATTACTGAAATCGCATCCGCAGCACTTTACCAGTGGAAAGTTGAATTTGTGTTGGTTTCCGTTTTCCTGTCCTGTTCATGTATCTTTATTGGCAGACAAACTCGTACTCGTTATATCATACTCCCACAGCTACAGCATTCGAGGCTCGGGAGATTTTGGTTAGAAAAACTTGATTCGTCAGCAGATCTTGTTAAACGAACCCTCGACAAACTTCACACAGCTTCGGCATCGCACATTGCTGGTTAACTTGCTGCTTAGTCCCGCCCGCTGAGATGTTGTGCCACCCACAACGGTATTTTTTGTTTGCTTTTGTACTTCTCGGGAGTGTCGTAAAAATACCAGAGTTGAAATTGAAATTTGGACCATGCTCCAAACCCACGTTCCGTATGTCTAGGCATTACTTCGACCCGGGTGGTAGAACGCTCCAACATACGATGGTACCAACAGCTGCCCCAGCTAAAGTTTATTTGTTGCACTGTAGCATAGCATGTGTAAATCCTCAAACACTCTGCTCAATCGGTACATGTTCCCTGCTGGCGTCACTGAACGATGTGTATTGTTTTCATATTAATGATTGTGTAGACCAAAATCATCCAACATCACGGCAGCAGCGTTATCACAACGATCAGCAGCAATAATGGTAGCGTCGCTATGAGTGACACCGTCATGGATTTTCTAGCCGCTTAATGAAGATGTTGTGCTCAAAATGTTAGTCCCTCGAAGGATAAACATCGATCCAACGCGACATGCGTACTCCCCTTGACAACGGTCCACGATTTTCCATACGAATGAAGCGATATGGCTAAGAGTGACTTTTATGGAAACAAATGTTGCAGCCTCCCTTTTCACAACAGTATTGTCGCGGCTTATTGAACAAGCAGATTTTGGAGTTTGCCAACAGGATTGTCTGATCAGCGGCTTGGCAACTAGACAGCAACAACATTCGTTGCTATTCGAGGTAATGAAGCCGGGGGAAATTAAAATGTTCGAAGCAAAACCACACAACGAAAAGATAAACGTGAGGGAAAAAAATTAATTGGCACATTTATAAATAGCCCTAGAAGCGACAACATGAAAAGAATACAAGCTGTTATGGAAATTGCAATCCCAAAATTATTCCTCCCACACGACCTCTTAGACAATCTGTAGCACATATGCGCATGCACAAATACACACACACACACACACATCCTTACAAAAGAGAGTAGCAGGCCACCCTAAATGGGCTATTTGTTAGTAGTAGAATGGTAAATGGCCGGCAACCATGACCAGTGTGATGGTGGCCATCTGGTTTTTGATAACTATAGGGACACGCTTCGTGAAGCTTTGCTGATGCTGGGCGCGAAAAAAAAACTTTCACAACGAAACAAAGCTTTATTGCTTCTATGTCCAGCTAAATAAGAAAGGAATACAAGGCACCATGGCGAAAATACTACCAAGGTCTTGAAATTTCTACACGTAAAATCTAACCGTGCAACACAGAGCTAGGTTCCAACATCTACACGCTTAGACATTTGTTTGCCACAGGCAACCGAAAGTGTCTTGGGTCTCTTTTTTTATAAGTTTTGCTCCAAGTGTCCAACTATCGTTCTGGCTAGTCAATGAGTACAGGTAAAGAACAGCTTCGGTAAAATATCACCATGACGAAAAAAGGCACCACTGCAAGTGCTTATAACAAAGCGAGAATACTCCACGAGTATTGTCCTCCACGAGCCTCGTGATGAAACGAACGACCAGCCGCTAGGGACCAAGCTTTGGGACATGCACGGCTTGGACAGTGAAACTGAATTGAAAATTCAATTACTTTCACTTCGGTGCGCAGTTTCTGCCAAAAAAATAATCAAAAAAACAAAAAAAATTGCTACCTGCTATGGGTGCCAGTGGTATCTGAAAAGTGTATTCCAGGGAGTCGCCATTATTTTGCAAGGCAACGGCGAGGCATCCCCTGCATAGCACCGAGAGTATCTCAAGCAAAAGACCGGAAGTCCCATTACTGGGGCAATCCGGAGAGTCCTTGTTTAAGAATAGATTTGATATTGGCATTGTCTCCCAGCAGTGTATTATGTATTGTGTGCATACTTGGATGGTTGCTCTATTTAGCGCTGAGCGATTGCAGCGGACGTTTGTACATCCTGGCAAAATTGTCGCTCGCGCTCTTGAACAGCTTCAGAATAGGCTAGCACCCTTCTGCTGTACACATTGATCAATACTTCACCATCGGCAAGGAAGAAACAATTAAAATGGGTCGTCTAGTTCAGTTGCAGATTAATAGAAGCAAACGGTTCAAACCAAAATTGAAACTGAAAAACAATCGATAGCATAGCAAAGATAGCGTCAATGGAAAAGCCTTCCGGAATTAAACGTTTTGTTTTTCGTGTATACGTCTCAACGGTGTTACTACTAAGATAAATATGATGCAAAATTTAAATTTAAAAATAATGTTCACAACTTTTCCCGTATACTGGCAGCAGCATAGCAGTAATGCCACCCGTAACTTGAACTTGATTGATGTATGAAGATGTGAACTAGTGCATAAAAACAATCGTTTATACAATTTGATGGATAATATTTGTGTTTTTGTTTTGCTCTCCCGGTACAGCATCAACACCTTTTGGTGTTGATCTTTTTTAAGGTTTATTGCACGTTATAATTATTGTTGTTGCAAAAGGTGTACTTCCCGATATTTACCAGGAAACCAGTATTTTAGGGAGCATCATAGCCACAAAACTTTCTTCATAAAATCTTCACTAAACAGCTACGGATCGCAATTTCGTTTTTTGGTGGATACCGGTTTCAGGCCAATGAGTATCCTTTTTCTTTAAGTTTCAGTAGAATCGTGGCAAATGCAAGATCTCGTTAAACGGACAGTCGAAAAAGACAGAACCGATTAAAAAAGTTTACTCCGCAGATCCGTCGTCGTTTCGATTGCAGGCACACTTTAAAAGGGTTAGAGAAAAAAAAATCCTTTCGTTTCCCCAGCCTAGCATTTTGCTTCCACTGCCACTGGCATTGCTGCAGCTTTTTGAGTTTTTGTTGTTGTTATAGGGTATTTTATGGGTCAGAAATGGTTTGAGAAAACGAAGAGCATGCTTTTATTTCCGGAACCGTTCGACTCTCTACTAGGGTGGCTGTGCGGCATTTTACTAAGATCGTAGCGCGATGATGAGAAAAAGTTAATCCGCAGCATATGTCCCCAATAGATACGTATTAAGTACCGAATGTGGTGCGGTAACTTTTGCAATACATCTTTGATAGTTTTGTTCCTACGATTCGATTTTTTGTCTAGCTTTCTTCCATATTTCTGTTGAAAATTGTTATGTCCCTTTTTGAACAAACTTTGGGATGTGTCAGTTGCTAACAGTTGGAAGCATGTTGCATTTATCTCACATTTCCTTTAAAAGCTTTTAAAGAGATAACTTTTACTTTTCTCCACTCAGCTGCAACCTGTCACATATTTGTGTAACTATTATTTACATCCAACGATCCACCGTGTATGCTGTTTCCGGCAGCAGTGGTGCAAGCACCCTAGTGGCCACAAAAGTGGCATTTGGGGTGGCCTCGAAAAGTCCTACCGAATATCACCAGAATCATAATCGATTTATGTTCCTTTGTCCTTCGGTCGCTGGTATCCGGTAAGCAGCATAACAGCTACCCACAAGAAACGAGTGTGACTTTCAGGATTCTCTAGCCGTTCTTGTCTGACCATGAGTATTATGTTGCGTTCCTCTCTTCTGCCAACTCCTGTTTCATGTATCCGCCTGCTCTTCAACCTAGCGCATCATCATAAATCAAATCTCAATTATGATTCCTAACGTGTGCCTCCGGGTTTTGCCCCACAAACACATGTGCATTATTTCCATTTATTTGGCCCTCCGGCATCGTTTTTGGTCGTGTCTGGGATTTGGGGCTACATTTACACACAAAACAAAAATCAGCAGTTTGAAATGGCCAATCAACGATTGCAAAGTTTATTGTACATTTCGTATCACTCTTAGCATCATTTATTTGAATGAATAGTTACCGAAAAAAGTAAAATCAATAATATCTTGGGGCTTGGGATTGTGTGTGGTTTAAGTAAATTTAGTATATATATATATTAAATACGTTGGACAATATTTTTATTTGCCTTTTTCGTAGTCAGGTATATTGTTTACTTATTCTACTTTGAACGGGTTCAAAATCCTTCATAAGTTATAACCACGAATGCAACGAGCCTCCATACGCAGGAATTAATATCCTGCTAAGGTAAACTAATAATTCTCAGATGGCCAAGCTCATTAGTGTATTAGGCAGGCTTTGACCGATTAAGGTTAATGACCCAAAAAAGAAGAATCTACTTTAAGAAAGACCGATGGTTCAAAGATTCGACGCGCCAACTCCTGTAAAGGACGGACGCAGTTTAATTTTCATCTGTACTGTCTGTAAGTAGCAAGACCAAAATTACCGGCAATGTGATGCCATTCACGCCAAGTAGATTCTAATGCGAAGAAAGTTAAAATATTTTATTTTGCTTACACGGAACGAATTGAACAGAAGTGAAAACGCACAATAGTAATGAGAGAAAAAACTAAACATTTTATTAACTTGACTATTGGACGCAGTAATCAGCCTTTGAGCATTGTGTGTTGCACATATTACAAAAAAATATAATTTTTTAAGCCCACCAAAATGGTGACATCCCCCTTAAGCACGGTGGGTTTTCGCTAGAATACACATTACTACAGAGACATACAAAAATGACACTCAGGGGGAGCCTTCAACGTACTTCACACTTACGAATTGATGTACCTTCTTAAGCGACTGGTTGAGCCACTATCATCAAAACGGGGCACCACACACATAGTATCATGCAAACGAGATATTTGCAGACAAGGATTAAATTTTAATGCCTTACCTGAACTCGTTGTATGTGGGTAGTTTGCCCAGGCAACCATATTTTTAATGAGGCTAAAGTAGTTTGGGTAATTAATGTACGAGAGCCTGGGGAGCCAAGTGGTCGTTATGATACTGTCGCCGTTGAGTTGCCACTTATCGAAAGAAGACCTGTTAAGGTTCGGAGATGATGCAGTGTGGGATTCCTTACATCGTGTCTTTATTCAGTAGCCTACTAATCAAATCATACATGCTTCGCAATACCAAAAACACGCAAGTCAAATGCGATGTGTTATATTAAACATTACGCGACAGTTAGGCAGTTACATATAATACCCCAGTTAAAACTAAATAAGTAGCAACGACTAATAAGTGTTTCAAAAACACCCTACGTTTTGATATAATTTACAGATTAGACTAATCACCCAAAAAAAATCCATTCAGACCCAAAAAGAATCCTGTACCGTTGAATTCGTGGTTTCCCGTATTTATCTCCCATTACCATTTACGTTTTTATTACCCCAAGGGCAATGTATGGAACATTTCTGGCAGAGCTTTTCTAATAAGAGAGTTGAAAAGGATTGAAGAATTATTTTTCAAAAATTGCAAGCGAATGTCATCATACGTGGTTGTCTTTCTTGATAGTGAATGTGCGTATACATTATCCCAATGTGTCGCCGACGGAACATGATCGTTAGCCATGAACCGAAAATGAATTTATTTAAAGCTATTTTTAGACTAGGAATTAGACATTAGTGTAAGAATGAACTCGCACTAAAATGAATATTAGCATAGGATAAGATAGGTTGGCCACGCCCACTTAATAAGAATGAACTAGGATTAGGCGTGAATAGTGGATTAGGACAGTATTAGTATTTAGGCTTAAGGGTGTTACGCATAAGACGCATATCGCATAAGAGATAAGAATAAGTATTATGCATCGCTAGCGCAAGACAGCGGCGTGCACGGCTTCCAAAATTAAAAAAATAAAAACCAGTTTCGTTCTTCACTAAGAACATGTGTAGCGTTTACTGACTCTGCTTGTAAACGTAGTCGCGATTACGAAATGCAGTCCTTTTTATTGGGAATGTTGCCTGGTAAAGGACACAATGTGTTAGTGCTAGTTTGTTAAAGTTCCCGACGGATACCTATATCTGCCCCCCTCAGTTGTTATCGTTCATCCCGTGTTGTGAGATTGCTATCGAGTGTACTATATGTTTTGGTTGTCATACTATCAAGGATGTCATACCATGATGGTTATCATCATGGTTGTGTAATAAAAATAAGAAATAAATAAATACAAAATAAGCAGCCCTGTCATTGTAAGCAGAATATACTAACAAGCCTGTTTGTTTTCTCTCTAATTTGATGTTTCCTTGCAGCAACTTCGAACCAACGTTACAGATGCTTGTGAGCGACACGATCCCTGCCAGCACGGTGGCATCTGCATATCGACTGATTCGGGTCCGATCTGCGAATGCCGCAACGTCGAATACGAAGGAACTTACTGCGAACGAGGTGAGTAGTCTATGCCTCTTTCTCACAGACGGGTTCAAATTTACATAAATTAAAACTATTTGAATCGATCAATCGCATTGCTGCACATCATAAAATTGTGTAACATCTCGAAAAAGTCGTAAATTATTCCCCAAACCAGACGGGTGTGTCATCTGTTGGGATAAAAGCGTTTATAAAAATTCCCATCGCGTTTCCTATAAGGTCACTGGAAATGATAGAGCCTAGAGCCAAAATCCTATCTGCAACGTTACTTTGTTTCCGTTGGGGGTATCTTATTTTATCATTTTTTATATGCCTGCTTTCATATGTATGCTTCGATAATACGACGGGTGCAAGCATTGATTCACAAACACTTGACTAGTCATATTTCGCAAGCGATTTCGTTAAATGGAAAAAGGATTTCCAGCGAATGACGCAAAAAACGCCGTCCCAACTAGCATCCAGCGATTACTATTTTAACCCAAAACGAAACGAAAGGCACAAGTGATAGGTTAATTTATGAGATGTTTATGAATGTTTATGAATATCGGAATCCAAAACTCGAAAACTAACGTGCCAACTGAGAACAGAAACCGCAAAGAAAACTTTGCGAATCAATTTTTCGTTCAAGTGTAAACCCAAAGGCATTTTGAGACTGAACAATTATTGCATTCCATTTTTTTTATTTTGCTCATTGGCCGCAAATGAATGCTGTGAAAATTGTACTAAATCAAGATTCCCGTCAGTTTGGTTTCTTCCGGTTCTATAGCGTTGTTATGCTGTAGTGGGGTTCGGTTGAAAATTACATAACGTCTATACAGATGCAACGGGGTGGTGCGGTGGACAACCAGGTTTGGAATACAGGGTGAATTTTGATAAATCGCTTGTACATTTCGTTACACCAGCAGAGTTTCTAACTCAAGCGAAAAACC
Source organism: Anopheles christyi (assembly GCA_000349165.1). Lineage (NCBI taxonomy): Eukaryota > Metazoa > Arthropoda > Insecta > Diptera > Culicidae > Anopheles > Anopheles christyi. Next base: position 1,237 of record KB682224.1, on the reverse strand, counting down.
TTTAACGTAATTGTTTCGTATCGTAAGCCAGTTTCTTCGTCCGGCCGTATTTGTGCCTGCTCCGGAAGGATTAACTTTTTTTTTCTTCTCTTGTTTTTGTCCCTGTGTAAGCAACATCGCTCGTGTTAGCGTGAGACGTGATGGAGTAGAATTGGAAACAGTGTGAGGATAATTTAATACATTTGATTGATCATCCATGAATGGCCAAACTAGGGATACGGTTTATTTGTGCTGTTGTTGATATAACTTAGACTCGAATTTAGCTTCCATTCTGGATTTGTTTGCATTATTACTTAACCAAACTATACTAAAATAAATTTAATGCAACGAATTTACAAACAATATTGTACCAGTGCCATGATTTTAGGGACGTTAAACATATAAACACCTTTTAAGAGTATCTTCAGTTATTTGAAATACATTGAATAAAGCACAAGCTGAACTGCTTCAAATGCTGACTGGATGCGTTCCAATTCAGTAGAGTAACTTGATTCAACCCTGTCTGGTTCCGTTTCCATCTGCAGTATAATAATGAACTCCATATATCTTACAGACGGACTCCTCAAACAGTCCCTTTGAAAGTGATTCTGCTTACATTGCAGTGCGTAGAAATTATGCTGCCCACTCCAGTACAATCAACTTCGGTTCGATTCAATGTGCAGAACTTTACTCAACCTTGCTCCACTTTCAAGGATATTCTACCCATGATAATAAATATGAATTTCAAATCAGGCCACAATATCCTGCCGTCCCGGCAAATGAAGCAACCTGGAGACTACATGGAACACTGGTAGAGGGATTAGACTTGGTGGAAGCGCTGATAATTCTATGAATAAAAACGGATTTTGACCGTTCTATTCAGATAGTAAGAAACACCGGGGTTTGTATGTTACCGTTTCGGTCCATTTTCCTCAACTCTGCAACATAGGCGTATGAGTAACATAAGAATTTTGGTCTTTTCTTGGTAGAATCAGGTGCAGCAGGCCTTTAAATTGAATTTTGGAATACATGAAAACGGGTTGAGATTTTAGAAAACGATGCAAGCTGAAAAGAAAGCCCCCCCCCCCCCCCCTTTTCACTGTGCTTCAATGCCTTGATGCAGATTGTCTATGGAGAATATTTAGGAGTAGCAACCGACCCATTACACCGAAAAGATTCCTTTTCGTTTTTATGAGAAACTAACAGCACAGAGCGAAAGAGAAAGGAAGGTAAAGAACGTGTCTTTAACAATTTGCAA
>KB682213.1:0-16166 GCA_000349165.1 Anopheles christyi | reverse complement strand
AACAACAAACAAACAAATCGTTCGTTCCGCTGCAATTTTCACCCAATTTATCGGTTTCCGAAGCATGCAGCACGAGTTTTCAACGTTCGATTGGTTGAAATCGGCCCTCATGTTGTATTGTGGCCCAACGGAAGCCCTTTACGGAGTCCCATCACAGAGCTTTGAGATTTTGGGGAGTCGATATCTCTCTCTCTCTCTCTCTTTCTTTTTCTTGCCCTCCATTGATGGTGGTAGCACTGATTTTATTAATCATATTAGCCGAACTAATAGCGGTTATTAGGGGCATCGCTTGCATCCAAAGGGCGCCTCGCGTTTTTTTGAAGTTATGAACAGTCTCCCCTGCGCCCTAAAAGAACATGAACAAAAATGCTACTTAGTCCATAAGCCGTCCGAAATTGTTCATCCATTTTATGACGCCGTGTTCGGTGTGTTGCTTGATTCTTCCTCAACTACACCTCTCGAGTCGTCCTTGAAGTGCAGTCAAATATTGGCGCATCTCGGTAGCTGCAGCATCCCCCCAACCGGTCGGCCTTCGCAAAGCAAGGTCCCGTGTGATGATAAATGCAATCTAAGTGTAGGTTTCGCCCAGCAAAATTCCACTCTTTGAGCGCTGCCAGCGGAATAAATGAAACGAGAAACGAGAGAAAAAAAACACGAATATCTTGTAAATTGCAACGAGGTACGAGCAAAGCATAGAAGAGCAAAAACGGAAATCGAGCGACAGCCGACGAAAGCACCGACATAACTTGTGTGTGATGTCGTGTTTGCGCGCGCGTTGTCCTTGAGCCTCTTCTCGGAAGCGAACGAAGTGGAACATTTTTGCTCCGACACCCCCTCTCCATCCCTTCAAGAGAGCCCCATCCTGGGAACAGGGAACTGTGTGAAGAATGTGACGAAAGCGCGAGAGCAGCAACAACAACAACGACCTGGTGGGTCACAACAAGAGGGGTGGAACTGATCCTTGCGCTGAGAGGCGTAAAATTTTACAGTTTGTTCATTCCTCTTTTCCATCCACACCAGCCCAAATGAAAATTGATGTTTTCGGTCAAGAAGGGTAGAGACAATCGCCGGGGAAAATCCTGCATTGGAGCTGGAAAGTGTGTCAACTTTCTGTTTTGTGTGACCAATTGTATTTACATTCTCAGCATAACCATGCTTTATCAAACCGCACCCAGCTCCTTTAATTTGGCTCTTTCGTGCACACAAACACAATTAATGATTGCACAATGAGCGATGTTTAATAAACAATCATCCGGTGGGCCACGGAAATGTTAAACAACACCACTGCCAAGCGGAGAGGGGAAGAATAGGAAGGAGAATATTTCAATTCCATACCCCACATCCTACTACTCCCACTCTCTCCCTGGTCCCTTTTCTTTTTCGTGAGATTTGCTTCAATGCGTTTCCTGCCCTCGTTCTAACTCCCTCCCAAATGCTTCCCCTTTTGCAGCTAACAATTCGCGTGTGTTTCGCGACCCGTCCATTTGCCGGGCGTGTTTTGTTCGCCTTCGTTATGGTAAACAGAAAAATTAAACTCGCCCGGCACGCAAACTTACCACCGGATCGTCTTTTCGACGCCGAACCCTCGCCGCTGTTGATGGCTTTGCCTCTGAGCTCCTGGGTGCTTTATGAACATATTGGACACATTATTTCTGTCCAAACCATCAGCAGCAGTTTTGGCTACGGTGTACGACGAACCAAATGTGACCGAACACTAGAAGGAGTGTAAATAGAGTGAAGCATAAATACGTATTATTTTCTATAAGCCTTCCTTTTTAGAATTATTTAACTTGTTTCGCCACATAAGCAAGGCACAATGTTGTTTTGTTTTTAACTTTATGTAGTTTCAATTTTTGCCTCATAGGAAACAAAAATACTTATTGTTGAAATTTGAAACATGAGAAGTAGTAATAAGGGGTCCACTTATGAGCCATTGTTTGCTTATTCGAGAAAGATACTCCAACTCCCCTCCATGCTCCATGTACACACTGCACATAGCCCATAATGGCCCCCAATTTGGTGCATTTCTTTTCTCACTTAGAATCCCGTCAATTGAGATCCCCTCGGGGATTGTTTTCCTCCGCCCTCTCGAGTAGAAATACTCATCCGTTGTGGTGCCCTGCGTTATGCTTCAACAATTGAAACAACTCATTCACAACTGAAAAAAAAAAAAAATCGACCAATCCGTCTGGTATGGGACTCGAGGGGAACTCCTCTAACTACTATCACCTATAAAGCGTACACAGGGAATAATAATAACATTTCAGATGCCATGTTTGGTTCGAGAACAACAAACACACACACACATGCACATACACTGAGAAGATTTACATATAGTTTTGTTAATTTATAAACATAACGATGGTTGACCTTGAAAGAAACAACACAACCATGCATCCATGTATGAATGGGAAAGGGACGGGAGCGATTTGCAAAAAATTGCAACAACTACCATTCACTGAATGCACCCGCAGATCGGGCGTGGAGACAAATGGAACTGAATTAAAATCTAACCCATGATAAAATACATCAGCAAGGCCTGCAAAACATACGGACAGACCGAGAAAGACGTAGAATAATGATTTGAGAGATTGGCATCGAGCTTTGCTGTAAAATTAAAGTCAAACGAATGACAGACTACGGCCCAATTGCCTAAAAAGGCGTTATTGTAATCGTCCCGACATGGAATTGTTTTCCAAGGCCGTTACTAGGGCTCCCCAAAAATTGGACGACGAATTGTTTTCGGGGGTTCTGCACTTTTGTGGTTAGCGACAACACGCAAGTAAGACATCTACGCTACTCTTGTATGTACTGTCGGTTAAAGTGTCACTCGAGCTCTTAAACTTAAACCACCAATGTTGACATCTCCGATGCGCTGCTGGAGATACCCATGCGCCAGCTTTTTTTATGTTTTTTTTGCCATTTGCAGAAGGTTCTCAGATGAAGCGTACAAGAAAAGTATATTTTTTTGTTGCAAACAAGCAGCACAGCAGCTGAAATGATGAACGAGCCATGCCCACCGAGGGAGATCGCAGGCACGATCGCATCTGATCGCGTCTCCGTAGACAGGAAAAGGATCTTGTGTCATTTCCTGTACATTGGGGTTGACAAATCAGTGGGCTTCATCAACGGACTCACGAGATGTGTACTTGATACATGCTGTACAAATGATTTAATGCATAAAGCTTCTGACAGATTAGCACTTTGGGTGATCGGGTTTGACGCATGAGAAATTCATATAATATCTTTTAATGAACAAAACACTTTCAAGCGTCTATTTGAAGTGAGTAAATTAATCAAGACGCCACAGAATTAACATGCAGCCGGTCAACTTCCAACACAAGATGCACCATTCAGCTACGTTCGCTAGATTGCATTCTCCTGCAGATGTTTGATCACTAAAAAGGGCAACATAAATAAATAACAATTCCCTCTAAAACCCTCCAGCTTTAAGGCAGGGGCACCGAGCACTGCCAAACTCCGGCAATTTCTAGGAAATCATGTGCTGCACACACAAAAAAAAGCATCGGAAACCAACTTAGTTCTGCCACGGGGATCATGATGGGTGGAGCGGCAAAAACTAGAGCTGCCACCAGAAAACAAATTATGCATTCAGCCAGCTGCTGTTGCTGCTGCCGCCAGTGGGTTCGCTTCTCTAATTCGCTGCTCTAATGCCAGGTTAACTTGTGCTGCTTTGCACCAGCAGCACCAAAAGGCATAGTATTATAGGTTATGTTTTCTGCATGCGTTTGGGTCGCAGTCCGTCGCAGTTTAGCGATTAAATGTGGCTCCGGTGTATCGAAAGGATGGCACGAGCCTCGACCGGTTTGATTAGATGCGGCTTTCCCCCTCAGGGGCAGCTCGATCAGAGCGGGTGGCTTTTGAGTGCTGGGCAAACGTCCCCAATCTTCTCTCACCCCATGATCCTAATCCCTGCCTGTCGCACTCTCGGAACAATGCCCTTTCGCGCAGAAAAGGGCGCCCGCGTATGCGATCGCGTTGGGCTATTTGTGGATCAAATATTCCACCACCACCACGAGCCGGCTGATGGGTAAATGGGTCTAATCTAACTCACAGCTGGTTGGTGGGTTTTGGCTGGTTTGTTTTTTTTTTTGCTGCTGCTGTTGTTTTGATGTAGACAATGTTTTAGCAAGAAGCCGGTTCTGATGCGCAGCGTTTAATTTATGCTGTTGCATCGGCGGCTTCGTAGACAGGAGTACAAGCTTGCGACGATCGGCTATATGATCGCCATCGGCACACACAAAGCACACGACCCAGTGTCCGACAGTTTTAACGCTTATCAAGTGCATCCTGTTGCTTTAACACTACCGCCGTCCGATGTGCGAGTTCGATTACTGGTGCTTTTAATTTGATTAAAGAGTAATAAAATGCTGCAGCTGTACCAATATTCGACGTTTGCGAATTGCAGTAAACCTAGCCTATCGTCATCAATATTATGAGGTGCTGTAGAAACAGCCGCAGTCCCCCGGCGCTCGGTTTGATTCATGAGCACGGTGGAATGGTGTGCCGATTTTCCTTGAATTACTAAACCGCCTAGCGCGCGGTAATGATGCATACCGAATGGGTGTGGGGGACGTCAGAAAAAAAAAACAGTGTATAACTGCACCACCAAAAACATCACCCCGTCGTCTGAATGGATGGTTCTAATACAGATGGTTCTAATTAAATTAGAAGGACCCATCGGAAGGCATACGCTTGTAAAAAAAAAAACTCCTACTCAGAGGGCCCTGAGAGTTAACTCTGCTCTCAAAGACCCACAAAAAAACACACACTCGCACGCTCTTATGTTCGACGAAACATGTACTCCGTAAAAGTAATGGCAGCCATTAGTTTCGTCGCGTTTTCGCACCCGCGAAACTCCCCGGACAGTACGATGCAGTGTCGAGGAAATGTAATTAATGTGTAAAATATTTCGTCTACCGTGGTTGTCGGCGGAAGGCACCAACAACAAAACCATGTGAAGGTAGTGGTGACGGCCGTTTGATAATTCATTTTATTATATTGGACGGAAGATTCGCAATTAATGCAACATTTCTGTTCGTTTCGTCTCGTTCGTGCGCAAGGGGTTGATAGTGTACAGCAGCATCAGGGTGTTGACATACGATGAGGAGAAAGAAGAAGGGCTGCTCGTTTGATAAACAAGGCACTAAACTTCATCTCGTTTCGTGTCAGTTGTTGTAAAATGCATTATGCACCCACTGTGACATCACACATCCGATGTGTTCGTTTTGTAATGTTTTCGTCTTCGTTCATTTATGCTGTATTCATTTTAAGTGCGCTGTTTTGTCTTTTTGTTTTTTATATAAACTCATTTTTTTCAAACCTGACATATTTTTGCTCAATAATTTTGCTTCTTGCTACAACTACTTTCTTTTATCTTATTTACTTTGTTTGTTTTTCTCCGATTCTAGTGACAAACCAATAAGTGCCAACACTAGTAACTACTACTACCTTCCCCCCCAATGCCTACTACGCCCGATACAGACACAAACAGACACGTACAGTCCCACACCTACAGATACACCGTGCAAACAATGCTATGGGAGGCTTCAATAGCTCTGCCAATCGTCACGACAAATTCGTACTCAGGGTGAACCGAATGCCGGTAATGTCCAAATGCGCCAACGCACCCCTCACTGTGCAGTAGTGCCCTGTAGGGGTTGACACCGTCATCGTTCTACTGATGGTGGTGGTTTGAAAAGGAGGAGAGAATATATATTTTTTAGAGCGAATTTAGCCGCACCGTAGACGCAGGATGTTCGATTTGTTCCGTAGTGTTGTTTGATAGTAGCGAGATGAGAATGAATCAAAACACAGAGATAAGGTATATCAATGTACTTCGAGTTATAGGTCTTTTCACAAACGTGATTCAGAAGCATTTGTTTTTACATTTTGAATGCTTTTTTTTTGCACTTGAAGTAGTATGCACACATTTTTTTTAGTCTTGTTTTTAGAGCAACTTATAGTACCTTTTTCATAATAGGAAGAATGTTGTAAAGGGTAAACAGACAGCACAGATACAATAGTCATTATTATATAAATAGACAAAACATACCATACCGTTCATCATTCACAACAACACAACCGATCGTCATATGCTTTCTGTTATGTTATAGCAAAAATAAGTATTTCACACTTTCCGCCCAACGTGGGGCTCGAACCCACGACCCTGAGATTAAGAGTCTCATGCTCTACCGACTGAGCTAGCCGGGCACATGTGGATGCTGCAACAAGGGTTACACAAACCAAGCTAATCTTCTTGCGCGTTTGCCAATAAATAATTATCAGCATTTCGCTCATGTTGGGATTATGATTGTGAAGGAATTTCGCTTGTTTCCTCCCTCTCGAGCCACCCATGCCCATCTTCTCGATCGATTCCCATAAGTACCATTTGGCGCCCGGACGGCGTGTCGAACGCATCTCATCACCACGGGCAAAATATTCAAGCACGTGCTAGATTTTTCAAAATTCATAACCATAACTTAACCGTGTCTCGGCCACGCTCCATCTGTGCAATCTTTGCGTGTACGAAAGAAAGTGCTGGAGCGTGGAAAATTCTTTGCCAAGGAAAACACTCACTCATGTACACATTGGAAGGGAGGAAAAGTGAAAAAAAAAACAATTTCACCTCACCACTCGCCACTAGAAACGGTACCGATCGTCAGTGCGTGGATTAATTTTCTTTTTCCTTCTCCGGAAAAGTGGATAAACAGCGTCACTAGAAACCTCTAGCGATACATCTGGGAGAGGACGGAAGAGGGGATGATGACGATAGTCGTCGTGGTGGTTTGTTTTAATTTTTCCGGTGATTTATTCATGCGTCTAAGTCGTTGCTTACCACAACTTCTTTACGGACGGACGGAACATGAACGAGAGACAGATAAAGAGGGGGGGGGATGGTGGCGCTACACACGGATGCTGTATGCCGTTTCAATTGAGCTTCCGGAAGGGGGCGGAAACGGAACGATCGTCATTATGATCAGCTGAAAACGCTCGCTCGTACGCACGATCAAACAAAATGAAGAAGAGTGCGAGAGGATGTAAGCATTCCATTCCCGTTTATGATGGGAGACAGATCGAGCTCGATTTATTATGCTTTGCCAGGAACGCACTTCTTGCTTGCGAGGCGTAAAGTGAACCCAGAGGGCTAACAAAATAATGTATCCAGCGTCGGGTTGGGTAAAAATAACGACGCATGAAAAATAAGCTTCCAGATAACTCTTTGCTTTACTAGCCACCCACCATCGTGTTTGCTACGCGCTACGTTTTTTAAACGCAAAAAAAAAAGATAATGCACACTAGAGCAGACACGTTTACCGTGTATGACCACACTACCTTTCATTTGAATTTCATAAAAAGTTAGGCAATGCTCCCTGCAAATGCAGTTTTTATACATTCAGTACACTTCCTTCATGCAGTCAAAACCGGACCGGGGCGAAGGATCAACGCACCGAAATTGCTTAATTATCTTTATGAGTCTTGTCTGCGGTAGGAGATTAATGATTCATGCTTGTTTTCTCAGCTCACCCAAGTTTCCTCTTGTTCTCCCGTATCGTGTTTTTTTACGTTGATCCCAATCCTTTGCGGGTGGTTGTTACTCACTCACTGGTCCTCTTCCTGCACGGAGTCTTTGCAGTTTCGATGGACCAACGAAACCGGCATTGGTTTCAGACAGAGAAGGAGAAACTTTTCGGGCACTAAGGGATTTTTTTGGCAAGCAACTTGCACACCGAAACACTGTCCGACTTGCTGTCGGGTGCCGTTTCAACGCGGTCAGTAAGTTGAGTTTGGGTGTTTAGTTTTGTAGCTGTTTTTTGTTTGCGGTTTCTATGGTTCTTCAATCGTATCTTTTCAATGTGGGCCTTAAAGGTGGAATTACTTGAAGTGTACGCCGTGCCTGCACTTTAGTCAGAATGTTGTGTGGGATCTACTTATTGAAATTTGTATTTTTTATCTCTTTTGCATACGTTCCTGCAATGCTTTACCAAACGTTGAAAAAAACAATTCATAAATCCACCTTCCACAAATTGCATCAGTCAAACATTGAACGAACACATCTAATCCCATCAGTGCTCTTACACGGGAAGGGTAGCAAAAGTGCATTACCGCTGGAACACACAGCTGAAAAATTTTATGATCGATGACAGCACGTGCCACCGTGACGCTTCGGGGCATTATTCTCATGTGCATACCACGCTTGCACCGAATGCACCGCAGATACACACAGACACACATCAGTAGATAATGTAATGTGATCACGATTTTCATACCCACAACTTGGACACGGTGGAAAGCGGGTGTGTTGAGGGAAAACCCTGCCGGAACGTGTCCCGGACATGATGCCAAAAATAGAGCAAGGCTTAGATATTCATCCAACCACGAGTAGTCGCAGCCAGAGTGTTGTGGAAATTCGGCTACCAAATCGGTGGTCTGAATCTGGTTGACGGGATGGGGTTTGCATGACGTTTGACTGCACGTGAAAGGGGAGAGAGCATTTGGATGTGATTTTCCACACGGTTTGGGGAGACTAAGGGAACACAGGGAGGTCTCATTCATTCAATTAAGTACACTCTTATGTAAGACGAACGCATGTCGCTTCTGATGCACTTATTGCAACGGCGTGTTGTTGATCTTCTATCGGTTACTATTCTTATTGAAGGTAGAAGTTACTCAAACGGAATAGGTATCGGAATTTTTAACATAATTTTTTTTTGTGTTGTCTAAGTGAAATCGAAAAGCAATTTCAAAGTTTCCGAAAGTATGTGTTTTACATGTGCAAAAAATATTGTTGCATTTGCATGTTGAAATTGCATCTCAACTGTAAAAAAGTATACACTTCTGTCTCCATACCTCGATGGTGATAATTATCTGAAACTAATCTCACTTTCGCCTGCAGCTCACCGAGAATGCAACGCACTGGCATTTAAGCGTTTTTGTTTTTGTTTTTGCTCCCTCGACCAACGTTCATCCTTGGCCACCCACTAGAATGGTACCGTTTCTAGACAAGTACGTGCGCTCCATAATACACTCTAAATATAGTTTACATTTGAACATGTACCATGATTTTGGGTTGGCATTTTTTCTATCTTTCCCAAACTGTAGTGTCTTTTTTCCGGGTTGGAAAAAAACCCCCCCGAACCGGTTTGCACTTAGCGTAACAGTAGCATTTTTTCTTTAAAGCGAAAGAGTGGGTTGCATTTGCGGGGTGGGTGTAATGATCAGCGTATGACTGTGCATATGCGCCGGCGCAAACGATCTTCATCAGTCGATCGCACGCGTTGTAGGTGTGAGATGAAAATGGGAAAACCAAAATGGCTAATATTGCACCACACGGGATGGAAAACCTAACAGCCCGGCTAGCTCAGTCGGTAGAGCATGAGACTCTTAATCTCAGGGTCGTGGGTTCGAGCCCCACGTTGGGCGCACGGAATTACTCTTTTATGTTGTTCTTAGTTTCTTTGTATTTTTAGACATAGTTGTATGATTTCAGTAGAATCAAATATATTGGTTGTTACTAAGACATGTTTGTTACTAATGTTAATCTGATCTCTAATCCTGTTGTTTTTTTTCTGCTCTTTCCTTTTTTGCTTCTTAGGTAAGTGTCGGATTGTATTAACGATCATCGAACCCAGTTGGATTAATCAACATTGAACCCAAAGTATCATCATTCCCTCAAACAATCGTTGCCAAATCTTTACATTCTTCAAGCAACTTATCCGAGGCTCGTTTGTAGAGCTCATCAAGGAAATACTGATTTCCACCCATTTCCCCCTAACGCACCATTTGTATTTCCCAAGCACACGATCAAGTCCAAACACGGTTGAACTAAGTAAAACGGCACAGACGAGCAAAGGTAAAGCCACGGTTATTCCATCTTCATTATTCTCGTTTCTCAATCTTACTTTTTGACGGCTGCTGTGTTGTGTTTTATAATATTCAATTTTGACTGTTATCTAGGGGATGCTGTACATTTTTCTCCTTCTATTCTAGTTGAGTTCATTATGTAAATATTTTATAGCAGAAGAAAATAGAATAGAAGTAAATATATTCTAACTTTTTTTCACTTTTTTTAACCTATTGAATATACATAAAAAGTTAAATGTTCGTCTGTAAACATATAGTTCTGTAAAAAAAATAGTGTAGCTGCTTTGCTTAGAAGTTTAAGCACTGTTTCTCGCTAAAAGCTGTATCAGCTTATACTAAGATGTCTTAATGCAATTCTGAACTGCATTCGTGTCTAATGCATCAATACCTCAAATCACCGGAACCGAGATTGATGGCTCTTTTCGCTCTCTTCCATCCCTCGTACTTGTTATAAACCGCCAACGACAACCACAAAAAGCGCTTCTTATTGTGACGAAAGACAGACAGTAATGACGAAGCAGAAATACGGCTCACCTTAACATAATCACTCCATGAACGCCAACCATTGGTAGCTGGCAAGGTGTACTGTTGCTGCACATTTTACCTTCACCTCTTATCCAGCCACAGAGCCACTAATGCCACTAATTAAATGTGTCAAATTGGCACCTCTTTGCCAAAAAATTCACTCCACTGGTTTGAAGCGATCGTGTTGTTTGTCTTGTTCCCCCTTCCCTCATCCCCATTTGCTGTGATTTTTTTTTCGTACTAGAAGCAGCTAAGACATACGATATATATGAAGCCATCAGTATTGCAAACAGTTAAAAGTGTGGTACGAACAGCAAAAACAAACCGCCATTCGTACTTGTTCGTTACACCGTTTTCTTGTGGATGAGTTTTTGCTGTGTCAAGATAATCAATTTGCTAATTTACAGATTCGCAACACGATTATACGATGAGCCTTAAGGTTATTTTACTCTGTTGCGAGGGTTTTAGTGTTTTTTTAACTTAGTGACATAAGTGTAAGATTACCTTTTGAACAATACATCATTTATCCTTATACTTAGAAAGCAAAATTCCAATCCGCTCTTTCCCTTTATTTTCTTGTCAACATCTTTCACCTTATAGAGGATAATCCGATGTTATGTTACTATCTAAAAATAATAATTTAGTAAAGGAACAAAAATGCTTAAAGAAACTATCGTATTTAAGTTGATTCTGCTCGATTATTTGAAGTACTCGATTCTTGTTAACTGCAGGAAATCCAATAGATGGCGCTAGCAGCATTCAGCAGAAAAAGCATTAAATAAAGTATGCAATCCGCACAACTGCTCTTTCAAATGGTATACAAGTTGATGCAGGGTTCGCATCAGCAGTGGTTGATGGTTTCGTGCAGAAGCGATGTAGATAATAATTGTTCGGATAAAAGAAGCCTTTATCCTTTGTAGGATTTTTTCCTTTCTCCAAACTGATGTGCTTTTGCGATGAGAGCTTCTCAATATCCTTTTGCGATGAGAGCTTCTCATCATCCTTTGTAGGATTCCTTCGTTTCTCCAAACTGATGTGCTTTTGCGATAAGAGCTTCTCATGCTTCTTCATCTTATATTCTGGTTCTGATGGTCCTTAAATTTTCTTATAGATCTTATTCTTTGCTTTAAACCAAATTTAATACATTGGCTGTCTTCCTTTTTAAATACCTGCATACAACAATCCGGTAGATTCAATTTAATTCTCATTCTTTGAATGTTTCAAAACATATTTTGGATAGAACATCAATGATTAACGTGAACTCTTACCGATATCAATCATGCTACAGCATCCAATGCGGATCACATTTTACCTAGATCACTCTATCCCAGCGACACCGAACCTTTTCGTTCCAACCATCCGGAATGACAGAAGCACCCATCATCTCGGCTCATTCTCAAGATCGTTTTGCCTGCGCGTAGCGTCGTTGTCTCTGTGAGCGTCCATTTGGTCAAATTGGCACGGGCAGCAAATTTGAAAGACGATCCACGTCCGTCACAGCCACTCGGCCTGTATTTGCGTGTGTATGTCTGTGGCCGGGAAGACGCGGCCTGACGAGACGAGCGCATCGGCTTTCAGACGAGGCGGCTTCGGTCGGGTCGAGAGTTTTATTTTTAACATCAGTCTGGGTCTTTCAACGGCCCCCGCCGAACGCTCGATCTTGAAGCCGATCAAGCCCCGGTCAGTGGCGGTGGTCAGTTTGTGTCCACCAGATCCACCGTCTGTCGTCGGCAGTGTTTGAACCCGGGCTTTTTTACTCGTAATTTACAGCCATCGAAAGTGTTTTGAGTTAGTGGCCAGGTGCTGGAAACATCATTCCAATAGTGTGTTGGTGCTTTCGAAGAATAGGATAAGGTGTGTTAGATATATGTTCCCAGTCCCAAGCTTGCTTTATACAGCGCAAATGTAAGAAAAGTGTAAGCTGATGTCTTGCTGTTTAATGTTTGAAAGTTCAACGTGCCATCTTCAAACCCATTTCCACGCCATTTGTGTGTGTCCCAATGCCAGCGTATGTGCGATCATTCTGTCGCCAGTGTGAAGGTCGCATTTTTGCGAAATATTTATGATTTTTCCCCACGCTTGACGGCACGATCACGACGTGCTAGTGTCCGTGCTGCAAGCAATGGGTGTGAGGGTATCGCTGATGACGAGCGGATCGAAAGTGAGATGATTGCAAATTCATTGATGGAAATTGTGGCCATACCGGACATTGGTGGTTGGATCGAAGTGAGTGAGTAAGTGTGTGCAGTGTGTATCATGATCGTGGAGCTGATCGTACACGACCTGTCCGGGTGAAAGTGTTTGCCCTAGCGGTGGAAGGCGGAACAGCTCGCTGTCAGTTATTTTCGTTTGCCACCAGCGTTGTGATGATTTTGTAGCACAATTTGCCACAACCATCCAACGACGGTGTGTGTACACTGTGTATGTGTTTTTTTTTTCGACCAATATTTTAACTCTCAAAGCACTCCCTTCATTAGTCATCTTTTCCTCTGTAGCAACAGTTAAGCTCTTATTCAACACTAGAAAACTAAATTCCTCTGCGTCTAAAACCATCCAAACCCGAGTGTGTATCTGTGCTAACGTAAAACAAGCTCCGAAGGTCCCGAAATCGTGCGAAAGATGGTGCAAATTAAATGGCACAAAAATATACCATTATCTTGTGCGGTTTGTTCTCGGTTTTGAAATTATGTCGCACCTTGAAGCGATGAGCTCGTGAGCTCGTGAGTGCATGTGTACGCACCCTGCCAGCAATAAGTCCCACCGTTTTATTTGCGGCGTGTGTTATTTTTCCCTTTTCCTTCGAACTCTGCCCCGCTCATACACCGCTCGTCCACTCCATTAATTTAAAAAGCGAGGTTTGAAGAATAGTGGGAAAATATTTGTGAATTTTTATACGTTAAGTGGCGTAGTGTCGTGTGTTTTGTTGGTACGGCTCATTCAAGGGGATCTCTCTTTTATGTGTGAACGTGAAAGTGGCGAGCTGTGATCGTGTTTGACAGTACGCAGTGTAACAGAAGCAAAAAGGTTCAACATGTTGCGACACAAAAACCATCACAAGCGTCATAATACCACCTACAAGCCACCCTTTATGCGAAAGCGTCGGGTAAGTAAACATGGCACAAGCAAAACATTTACAGTAGAGCTTGTGGGAGGAAATAGTTATGCTCAGGTGCAAATAATTATACCAAAAACTCAGTCACACCTTCGGCTGATTATCGATTGTTGGCAATTCATATGTGCAGCAAGGTGGGAACGAAGGTACACCAATACACTCTACTGTAAACGATTTACATTTGCGAACCTTGCGTTCTACCTTCAGGTTCAAAGAGCGATCGTTGCACCGACTAGTGTGCAGTGACTTTTCTTTTCTTCTTACAACTACCCTCTCCCAACACCCAGTACAAGCTTTGTGTGGGTGCAAATCAAAAGGCGAAGGTGGAAAGCGTTTCGCTTCCCTCCCAGGGTCGCCTCGAGTGGGTGTCAAATGGTTCGAAATTCATTCATGCTTTTCGAGCTGCCCGTGCGCTCACCCCTCCGGGAATGTGCTTGTTTCCCAAACGAACGTGGCCCCGGACCGAAGGACGTGCAAGCTAGAGTGCAATTGCAAAAGAGTGCATATGAGTGTGAGTATGTGTGTGTCGTTTTGCTATGCCTGATGGTGTGTGAATGAAGAAACAAGCAAAAAAACAAAAAGGAAGGTTGAAACATGTCCTCGAATTTGTCCACAACACACGCTCGACAAGAATGGAATCGTGCGAAAGGAGGTGACTGGGGGAGGAATTTGGCAAACGGAACTCTTAACATTCCCATCCTTTGGGTCGGGTTCTCCATCGGGGACTTAATCCCTTCGTTTTACGCCTGCATCGGAAAGGTGATGTGTGCGTGAGATGGTGAGAAAAGGGTGGGAAAGCTTCGTTCGATTGTCGATGATGCACTTTAGCTCTTGCGTTTCCCACGCTTCCTGGGACTGACGCAATCACCCGGTGTACCATTTTAAGCACGAGCAGCATGGCCCTTTGTGCAACTGGAAAATGGACTTGTACAGGGCAAATGATTCTTTACTGTAGCGTCAATTTATGGACAATTTTACTTTAATGCGTAAGCTCAAACATGGGTTGGAAAACCCACGCATAATGAACATTTAACCAACGTTCATTTCCAGGAACGGTGCTATGACACAGCACGCACTGCACTGATTTTTGGGACGCACATATGCGCATTGTCATTACTCAAGCTCAAGCGATGAGTCATCTCTTTGCTTTTCCGTCTTCCACAGCGCTTTGCCCATGTTATTACACATCTCTTTCAATTCTAACAACGTCCCACTTAAAATTGTCACGTTTGCTGACCATTGGCAGCTGCTGCTTTACTAACCTTGAATGGGGAGTTTTCTTCGCACTCTTCCTTAGTTCGGTCGCAAACAGCGTCTCTCAAGACGTATGTGGAATGCAAAAGTAGCCTGCTGTAAAACGATCTGGTGCCAAAAAAGCGTCCTGCTATGCTGTCAAGATTTGAAATCAATTGTCCTTCGAAATGTAAATCACAGCGCTGAGGCGAGGCAGTCGTACCCAGACGCGTTAGTCACCCTGGAGCCATTCATTGATGATTGCCGTCAGTTTGGTGGGTTTTTGCCTTTTCCACTATTACTTTCCCCATCGAGTTTTGAAACGGTAAAAAGGAGCTGCCATTTTTGGTTGGATTAATTTAACAAACGCGTTTTTATCGCCAGCACTGCAGTATGGTTTGGCTGCAGGATGTGTTTGGTAAAGTGAACCATAAAAGCAAACAACCTTCAGTCTCTAACAATTGCTCTGTTCCTTAACCACAAACAGCAGTAAGAAAGACATGTGTATGTTGTGACGTCACTGCAGTAACGTGCATGCATTCATGCAACCTCAAGCAAAAAGGAATACCATTTCCCAAGTGGTGCAAGTTTGGGGTTTTCTTGCTTATTTGTCGCTTTCAGCTGCATCTGCATACAGTCGCCAAATGGGTTTGCAAGCTTCCCCCTAAATTCCCCCGTTCATTGTGTCACCATTGTCGTTGACATCATCGTTACTGCAGCATTCGTCCGCTGTCTGGCAGAATGAGATCATAAAGCGAGGGGTTGTGCCAAAACAAAAAACAAAATCAAGCTTAGCGAACATCTCACTAAAGTGTGTGAGTGTTTTATGCGCAATTTTCTTTTACCGATTTCTTGGGTCAGTAATGTAAAACATAACATAAGAAATTTCTACAAGATTTCTAAAATAGGTATTGTCTCCTCTCATAACAGATTAATTTTATTTAAACTTACTGTCATTTTATAATAATAAAATGAAAAACAAGTTGAAAAACTCTCGGTAAAAAATTAAGTGACATTTTGTTTTCTCTCTTTTCGCAATCTTATTTCTTTTATTTGCCACCATCTTAACGCACTCACCTAGCATGGTGTTTGTGCTGTAAATGTGCCCGTACTCTCAACGAACATACCCGATCGTGTCGTGTGTCACCACTTCAATATTTATAGCGCCAATGACTTTGTTAGTGAGAGGTGTAGGCCCACCGTAAACGCTTCCGTTCGGAGCAATAACGACCAAACGTTACCTGCCAAGCGCCAACACACACACACACACACACACACACACACACACACAAACGACATCGGTAACTCACACCCAGCCACTCGCATATCCACCCGATCCATTAGTTCGTAGATAGATCAACGAAAAGTGATTTTGTCGATTTTTGTTATTATTCCTTTGGCAAAAATCGGT